>CAJQUW010015594.1:0-29761 GCA_907163375.1 Prostheceraeus crozeri | reverse complement strand
CCGTGCAAAAGGAAAAATCATGCTCAGTTAAAAAGAGATCTGTACATATATATTCGCAGTAAGTGATAACTAAACAACTATATTGCGCTTGTAAAATTGTAATGAAATTCATGCCAGCCGCTTTCATGGCATTTGTCATGCAATTAATTTACGATCAATAGCACACGCAGTTGATTTATCTTAGACATTGACACGCCAAAAGTGCTCAAAATGTGTCGGATATATAATTCACATTTCAAAATAAATTGAGCATCGACTATACTCTCCATGGAGTAAAAGTACATTAGCGTCGCTGCTGTTTGCCGTACGTACTGATGTACAAGTTTGTGATCTGCGAAGCTTCTAGATTCGAATTCCAAATTCTGCGAAACATTTAGAATCGGGTCGCGTCGCCAGTGCAAATGACAGATCAATAACTTTGTCTTCATTTGATTTAAAAACCTCTTCAAACGAAAATTTGGAGACTTGACAATGCAATGATCTTGTGATATTAATTCCCTTGCAACACCATGATTGTTAATTGGGCAGACAACAGCTTACTTTTTGTGTACATGTATATAAAAAGGTAAACATATCATTAATCAACAAAAAGCTTCTGTAAATTCGATTCACGAATCACTCGGTCCAGGTTCGACATCATACTGGCAAATTTAGGGGATCCCGTATATTAGAATCTCCTAAGTACGTTATAGATGTGTGGCTCCCCATTTTGCAAGAATAACCTATGAAAAATTTTGATTTTGAACAATTTGGAAACATAAAATCTGATCGCCAATTTGATTGACTAACCTCATCGATAATCAGTAAAATGAAATTTGAATCATACTGTAATTTAAATTCTTAAAATTTGTGTTTCCTCTAATATAATAAAATTGTAACATCTCATAAATTTCAAAAAAAAGGGCAATTAATCTTCTTAATTAATCGCTAATAATTTTTTATTATCAAAGTATGGCTTCAAACCCTTTTAAAAATCAACACCTTATCAAGATAACTAGGTTTGGTTAAGCACTGCTCAATTGACTTATTCGCTACGATGGATTACAGCTCTGCCAAGAATGTCACATCCTAAAATTCCGTAACAAAAGTGACGCATAAAATGTAGGAAAAATCGAGACGTGAATGGAAGACAATAGCATAAGACGTATTCCAAACAACTGATTAGAATGTTGTGTACATATGCATTCACAGTCAACAAACGTTACAACATATATGGAAAATGAAATAAATTAAGCGTACTTTTCGGAGTTTTATAGCGATTTCCTAAATGAGTTAAGCCATTCAATTTCAAAAAATTACGACATTCGAAATTCTTCACCCCAAAAAATTATCCAAATAAATCATATTGACCTAAACGTGAACACATTGTAATCCTGCTTCAGCCCTGTGATGACCCCCTTATTAAAAATTTTAGGAATTTAACAGACAAATATTTAGTAATTTCAGTGAAAAAATTAGAATACACCCAGCAATAGATAAAACATGACTAATAACCCACATCTTCATAAGACAGGAGTGCATTCATGTCATGACGAACAAATTTCACGAGAGACAAAGCTATTCACTCAGGACATAATGCTGTTTTGAAAATATATTTTGTTTTTTATTACATGTGTGACGTTGAGATTTTCAACAGTAATAAAAAATACAACAGTCATACTAGTTATTAGTTGGTCAAATGTATGATTTGATTGAATTGAAATAATGAAAAGCCTCGTAATCTGAGTTTCTGACAGACATGCGTCGTATAAGTAAGTCCTACGTTAATGATTAGGATACCTCAAACGCCCCTCACCTTCCTTAATGTTGGAAAACGCAGCAAATAGGAAATCTGACCCCAATGATTCCAGTAAACTGAGTACTTGATGGGGAGCAGAGTAACGCTTGAACCCAAAGAGATGATTTTAAAAAATAGCCTCGTAAACGAGTTTTCTGAACAGGATATGAGAGTGTACAGTTATGTCTACGTTTAACGGGATGATTACTGAGTATGATATCCAACAAATAAAAGGACAGATTTTCCTCCATCAAAACACATGCACTACTAGCGCAGATCACCTAACAAATTTTAAAACGAAATTACCCTCAACAACTGTTTTAAACTCTGAAATTAAGACATTACATGTCTTAAATGATTTTGCACATATCAGTAAACATATTTTGATTACGAAGTCGTTTTGTTGACGACACTTGTTCTAAATTAAAATAATATTCGATATACTCAAACACAAGGCCTCCGTGTTTTTAATAAATTATAAGAGTGCTGGATGACAGAGAGAATAATTATATCAAGTACCGGTAATACACCTCCCCGACGGCAATTCGATAGTGATCTATGGATTTATTCATATCATGAGAGTCACTGGGTTCAAATCATATATCACTGTCGAATGGCCGCCGGGGTAGGTGAATTACTTGCTAAAATATTTCTCACTAACATCTAGCAACCTCTTAATAATTAATTGTCTAAGTTAATACTGATATAATGTAACGAAGCAATTATTCCTACAAATTGTTTCGTATGGCTTGCTTAACCCTCACACGTTCGGATTCTTTTACCATCATATTTCGTTCACCTGTCTACCAGTGTAGACAAGTCATTTAATATGATATCTTAGTGTTTTGAAGCGAACAAAAGCATTGCAAAATTGAAATCACTACTGGTTTCATATTTTCAATATCAAATTCATCACTTAGTGGTTACTTTGTATAATTATGTATAGGCATCAGGCCATTAATTAAATACATTAGTAGGCCTATTCGTGATAATTGGCCAAAAAATGAAAAAACGAATCTTATTATCAGTAATACGACATTCTTCAACAACAAAATCCTGAATCTTTCGTAACAAGAACAAATTACTTAAAATAAGATCATCTCCAGTAAAGTTAACTAGGAAAAACTGTATAAGGCAAATGTCAAATGATATGGTGACATCAAAATATATCCGTTCATACATGTAAAATCACTGTCAAATACAACTACATACGACCTTACTTGAGGGCTGTACCAACTTCTTATCAAAAGCGTGATGAATAAAACAATTGTTTTTTATAAGCCTAATCACAAGTTTTTATGTATCACTAGCAAAAAGCTCTTACGCATGATTGATAATTTCAGGCTCAGTGGAAACAGAAATGTTGTCAACATGGTGGATAGTACACACGAAATAACGCAGCGAGCACACCGTCTTCCCTTGTCGATTTTCCTTACATGGCAACTTGAGACATTTGCGAGGCTGTGTCTCTTGCTGGGAAAGCCCTTTGTCTTCTCTCCTGGGTGGACCTTATTCCAAGTGCAGTAAAATGCATATAGGTTTGTCGCATTAGATTAGACTGTCATTAATCTTCGGTTCATATTTGCAACGGCAAGTTGTCGGAGCCACAAAGATTTTATGAAGGGTGATCGACTTCTCGGAGATCCAATTTTCTGACATGATGATGAAGGTATTGACGAGGGCTAACGTCTATCATACTGAAAAAATCTAGCACGAATAACGTCGTGTCCCTTACGTCCGACAAGTGAAATCTTCAACCGCGCGTCCATTACGACCACTCTCCGCCTTTTACCTCCCCACTATTCCTCCCCCCCCTTTTTCCCCCCCTTCTCCCCCTTCCCCCCCTTTCCCGGAGTTAATAATAATCACAGAATGACAGTCGACTTCCGAGTCATCACGGAGAAATGCTTAGACGAATGTTGGGTACTCAAAAGTAGCACATTCTTGTTTCGTTTTGGGCATATGGATGACAAAGTAGTACTCTATGTTCATGATTCCATAAAATTTCGTGTCTCGAACTAGTGGGAAATGTTTCTACTTGTCTTCATAACAGATGAGTACTTCACGTCGAGCGGCGATGGTGGTACCAGTTTATGGTCAGGTCCATTTTCCAACAGTTCTTTAGAAAAGATCAAATGAGTGGAAAAGTACCTGTCAGTTTATGGATGTTTTTTCGGACGTGTCTGATAGTACGGTTCAGCAAGTTGAAGTACGATGGATTTCGCACAGGGCCAACTGCTCTCACTCCTGTAAGAGCCAGGAAATACGGCAGGGGCTTCAATGCGGTAGACCATTTTTTTTTTCCCGTCGCCGAGATCCAGAAAGTTTTTATCCCATACTTAGCTGGCTTTTGGGGCATATACGATCGTCCGGGTGAATAACCACGGTAGGCATAGAGTTGCTCATCTACCGTATGAGTTGCCGAGGGCACGTAGTGTCTTAGAAGATTCTGAGTAAACAAGTCCCAGAATTCCCTCACCGCAGCAAGCTTGTCAGCGATTTGTCGATCACGCCGTGTTACTTTGTTGTAGAAGGTGATGTGGCTGAGAAGTAATTTCAATCTGCTGGAAGAGATCGCGCATCTATAAAATGGGCGACTATCAGTCGAGTTATACAGAGACGATATATTAGACATGTTATCGCGATCAGCTCCGGCACGAATTATAGCCAGTGATGATATTCGCTGCGGGAATTTCCGCATTGCGGGAAAAACAGATTTCCTGCGGGAAACGTGGAAGAAATTAGGGTGCTGCGGAATTTTTTAAAACGAATTTATTACTCTTTTTCTAAATTAAATAATCGTTTATGACAAACTAACTCATCTAAGAAATCAAAAATTAAACGGAAGCGGCCCGGTATCTTGCCGAACGGCCTCTCAGACCGTTCTGTTCGCTACTTCATCTATCTATATCCGTTTAATCTCTCGTGATTTCTATGGTGTTAAAAGTTGTCTCGCCTCTTTTGTTTGATTTAGTGATGATATAAATGCTTATTTCAATTACACGTCACGGTGGACTTCATTCAAGGACGTCCAGAAACTTCTGGAGATCAGTGAACACCGCATGATGCGAAGAATCGAAACGAGATGGCTTCAACTTCTGCCCGTCGTCAATCGAATTATCGAACAATTACCTTGTCTGCGTGATTATTTTTTTTCTGTTTTACCGAAGGAACGCCCTGCTGATTTACAAAACAAGCGGGTTATTGAAATTCGTGCCGCACTTCGTGATACATCTTTGGAGCTTAATCTTTATTTATGAAGTCTGTATTGCCAATACTAGACAAATTCGAAAACATTTACCAAAGTCAAACCGTGATGATCCACAAGATGTACACCGACGTCCGCGTACTCTTCAAGCAAGTGCTGGTGCTCTTTCTGAAAAACAAGCACGTGGATGACAACATCAATCATCTGAGAACTATTGATTTCACCTCACAGGATGCCTCGCTGAAGGATGAGGACATATTCATTGGAGAAGAAGCGAAACTTCGTTTATCTAAAGTGTCCGATAATGAAAGCCAAGGGTTTTTCACGAGAGTGAAAGAATTTTTTAAAACATTAACAGGCAGCTTGCAAAAATGTCTACCCCTCAGCGACCCTCTCTTAAGAGCAATGAAGTTCCTTCGACCAGACTATGACGGAAATGAAGAATCGCCAATGTGTGTCGCATTGCCAAAGTGTCTCGGCTTGGGGCCTAGAAGAATGCGATGTACTTGCCGGTGAATGGCGGCTGTACCAAGTATGATGCATCATGAAAATCATGAAAACGAACAAAAAATTATGATATCATTGACTTTTGGACAAGTCTGTCCACTGAAAATTACCCAAGTTTGTTCCCAAAATCGCTTTTTCTGTTTCGACAATTCCTTGTTGAAATGCTTCTGTAGAGCGTGTGTTCAGTTGACCTGAACGATCTTCTCACGAAGAAAAGAAAAAAGACTGGTCGGAAAGTGTCGATCGATTCATGCCTCCTAATCAATGGCTTCTTAACCGACCAAAACATGTGTGACGTACCCTATTGAGAAAAGCCTGCTCAGCGCTGGGTTCAATGCCCACGCATCATACTTGAAGCGTTTGAAGGAAATGAAGAAAGAGGACGAAGAAAAAGAAAGGGAACTTGCCACGCAAAAGACAAATAAAAGAACAAATTGAGACAGAAAATCAAGGAACAGAAGCGAAGGACAAAATCTTACAAAAAGGATAATGAGATAGCGACAAAGAAGGCGAAAGTGTGGAAGGAAAGCATGAAGGCGACAGACGTGCTTCTTACAAGAATACAAGAAAAGAATGGATATCCTGACGCTGGATATGCATGAGATCCAGAAAGAAGAAAAACGAATCGCAGAAAAAAAAGATAAAGCCGAAAAGAAAATTATCGAATCCGCCATAACAACGGCTTTGGCCAAAGTGGCAAAAGATAATAAGTAGTTTGACAATGACACACTACTGAGAATCGTTCTGAACGTTTGCAACGGTTGATTTTAGTGTTTCATGCCTCACTTGATAATTTGCTTTGTTTTGAATTTCTTAACTCGTATATGTAAGCTTCTCATCATACTGAACGCTACTCCTTATCATACGTGCTTAGACTGCAAGTGTCAGCCTTTTTTATTAATCTGACTGTGAGTCTTTGGCAGCCTGACAATCTTTTGTTTTGACATTCTCCGTGCCTGAATTCTTTTCTACGTTTTTTGATATCTGTACACGTTTATCGTCTTTACTATGCTTTATCGTAGGCTGCAAGTGTCAGCCTTTTTTTAAATATGAAAGCTCATATTTTGATTTTTGAAGACACACTTCGTTACGATAATTGACTTCGATTTCTCTTTTATATTTCATGTATTGATAGATAGCAATGTGCTTTAGACCTAAACAAGAGCAGTAGACCTTCAAGTAACGGAGTAAGAGGGACTAGAAGGGGAAATTTTCTCTTTAAAAAAGTAAAAATAGGTCTTATAACAAGGACTATATTGCTGCGGGATTTTTTCGGCCTGCGGGAGAAATTTGATTTTTAGCGATATCATCACTGATTATAACCCCGATGCCTGCTTTGAATTCCTCGTAGGAAAATTTCATTTTTTGAAGAGAACGCATTCTTCGATTGGTGTACCGCAATGATGTGCGGATCATCTGATCGTCGATAAACAACATAAATGACTCAAATTCAGATGCTGGGTTTACAGTAGGACCTTCGCGGAAGTTTATCACATTTCTTCCCAGACGTCTCGCATAAAGTTGGAGGAGCATTGAATTTCCAGACGATACCATTCGGGGATACTATGTCTGCTGGATCGGATTTAACACCATCACTGCTGTCGCTTTCTCGAATTATTGGTTGATCAATAGATTCCAAATCAGACTCTTCTTCACTGTTGTTACTGTCATCACTATCGCCGAATACTTCGCCGTCACTGGATTGCTGATACACTTCAGAATCTCCTACTGATGTATCAGACTCCGAGTCCACGGAATTGTCGTCTTCGTCAGAAGTAAGTGGCTCGGAATCACTGTCCTGTCGAGCTTGTCGAAGCTGTTGCACTATCTCTTCAAGTGTTCTCCCAGGTCGCCGCATGACGAAATCGGTGAATGACTTTACTATCCTTGCTATAGAGTTTTATCAGCTCCATTAGTTGCGCAATCAGTCACTAGGAGAGTTAGGATCTTGGCATCAGTCCCATCAGGTAGACACGGTTAGAAGCTGACTCATTTTCACATGACAACTGGGCAGAAGTGTCATATGATAGTGTCAGGTGTCATATAATGAAACCCAGTCATTGCATAATCATTCACAGATTTCCTTCATCATATCGCCACAGACTATTGAGACTATTGTATTGGGAGCAGAGAGTGTGCTAATTACGCGTGCTGTGTGTGTACAGTGGGCGCAATGGAAATCTTGACATTTGCCAGCGCAACTGAAATCTTTACACTTGCAGTAGCCAGCTGGTCTCAGTGCAGTTGTCAGTGCTAGCCGTGCTGTTGAGCGAGGGCATTCCATTGAACAATGACTAATATCATCCCCCATCGTCACGTGGGTCTATCTACCAAGTGGTGATAACTTACCAAATATCATTGCATTTTTTCTTTTGTAAAGATTTCAATTGCGCCCCACTGTATGTGCGCTTCCTGAATGGGTTTCAATAGTGTTTGTGCACGTTCGCACTGACAAGTAACACATACATATTCATCAGTTTCATGTTAATGTTATTTTGAATAAAGTTATTCGAATAGGAAAATATATTATCTTATTACGATTTTTAGATGTCTACACTGGTAGACAGGTGTGAACGAGCATATGATTGTTAGTCATGTTCAGTAAGAAGAAAATTTGATAGAAATTTGAATTCATGGTGTAGGTTCTTAACATGAAAAAAATCTTGGAAATGAAATTTGAAGTCGATACGTACATTTCTCTGGTCATGACATCATTTCAAAAATCGATTGTCTACGCTGGTAGACAGGTGAACGTTTGAGGGTTAAGTCATTATTGAATTCAATATGCTAAAAAAACGCTATTTTATTGCTTGATTTGACTCTTCAAATAAACCTGGCACCCACCCATCCCCCCCTTGCCATACCAAATCACAACATATAAAAAATGAAAACAAGCACTGAGGCACACTAACAACAAAAGAGCAACAACGATCTAACACCCCGCATACCCCCCCCCCCACCCCCCCGCAGCATCACCCAAAACAGCATCTCCCGACACCCCTTTTACCCCCCGCCACCTCCCATCTCCACCCCCCCAACTTCCCATCACCCCCTACGATCATGATCCTACACTTATCCGTCTCGATCAATCCTTCGTGGTCTAACCACCTGATCCATCCAACTCCTGAAACTATCCCTCTCTCCCAGTATCCCAATCAAATAGATCACATCTCGCTCAAACATCTCCCACGCCACCAGCATCCTCTATCACGCAATCTATCACTATCACGACCCGCCCCGAATATCCTCCCGCCCATCTCCCACGCAGCCCATATCTCTCAAATCTCCAAAAACTATCATCAACACTACCCCGATAACTCTCTAGCTCCCCCAATACCTATCCATCGAGCCTTCCCTCTCAAGATCCCTATCGCCTCAACCTAACATCCGCCCATCCCGCCCGCCACGCGTCTAAAATCTCCGCATCCCCCTCCATCCCCACAAAACACTAAAAAACTACCTTCAAATCTCTCCAATCTCATCTCATCTCCACATCAATCTAACTCCCTACCAATCTCCAATCCACCGAATCCCCTCGCCGGGTATCGTCATGCATCACTCCACTCTCGCAATCGATATCTCGCATCATCATCGATCACCTCTCATCAAATTCTAATATCACCATTCAAACTCCAACAATCTCTACCAATCCACCCTCGCTGACATCGTCAAACTATCCCACCCCACCGCAACCCACGCTCGTATCAGATGCCAGCCCCTAACCACCCCCTCCGTCTCCGCAATCAACCATCTCGCAATCACTCCAAAGGAACAAAAATAAATCCCCACTGACGTAATCCTAACGACCATTCACCCTATCTGGCATCCCTCCAAATCCCATCAATCCCTCATAGATCCATCCCCACCACCCCACGCTACTATCCCAAGTCCTCACCTCCCACAGACCTGGCCCAGATCCCAATAGGCCATCCCAATCCCCGACCCAATTCCCTTCCTACCTCCCCACAATCATATATCCTTATCTCTCCAGGCTATTCCGTTCAACCATCCAGCACCAATATCACATACCATACACTAACCATCAAAACTATCAGACTATCAGATTCACGGCAATATCAATCGCGGCACTAACCGATCAACATCAGCCGCTCACCACCCAATGCCAACGCCTCTCCTATCAACACCAACCGAACTATCCGATCCCACACAATCACATCTCCTCGATCATAAAATCCCCTGTTCCCCATCACCAGCGGAGATCGACTATCCTCTCCTATCGCCATCCATTCGCCTATCCTAATCTATCAAACCTCACATCGATCGTTTCTCCCTACTCTATAAAACTATCCCCAAGAGCATATCCATTCTAAATCAGCTACGATCTATCTCCCCAATCCCCCCCCCATTCAATCATCCACAAACAAACCATACCGTACTATCACACGATCCTCAGCCAACTAATCCCACCTCCTATGACCTATCATCAACTTATCCCCCATCCATCCCCAATCGTATCCACTTCCTCCATCACATCCCAAAAAAATCCCCTCATCAATAAATCCAAAATCCCATGCAATCCCTCATACCAATCAAAATCTCCAAGCCATACATCCACACAAATCCAACTTTAGCTGATCCATCAAACAAACCGATCAACTATCCAGGCCCGACTGCCCATCGGCCCATCCCGGCCCCAGCCCACCAGGCATCATCATTATTTTTTCGTCTAACTAATGGGCATCACTCCTCTCACCCCTTATAGCCATTCAAGTCTCAAACAGCCACCAGCCTCAATCTAAGAATCCACGATCACTCCATCGCAATCAACCTCTAGTCAAACAACTCTCCCAAACAAAGATCTCCCCTCATAATACTCCACACATCCATCACACATCCACCACCGATCGCCCGTGACATCACTCAGCCCTGTTCTCTCGAATCCGAGAGTCCGGGATATCCCCTCTATCCATGACATCCGCTCTCAATCACCAACCGTTCAAAAATCACCAACATCAACTCTTCAGTCACCCAACTAAAGTCCGCTATAAAAACAATCGTAAAAACTATCTCTAATCCCCCGCCATATCATCTCTCCCCTATCAAAAACTAATCCCTCTAGCCCTCCGGTACCTATCAATCCCAATCTCCTACTTATCGGCCCCTATCACTATGTCCGCCCCCCTCAGACCAATCCCGCTCCAATCACCTCCTCCACCTGTTCCCCTCAAAATCTCACCGGCCCCGCAATTAATCTATCATCCCACTTCTAAACAAGTAATTATAACTGCGAATATGCTGTTCAGCTTTTGCTATCAAAAAGCGAGAGAAAACAAAATCAATGATATCAGTGAACAGTAGCAATCGCTGATAACGAACAGGTCTCCTTAAAAAATCAATGAACACTTTAGTGTGAGAAAAACACAATTTATTCAAACTTGGTTTGTGAATACCGGCAGTATTCGTGAGGGCAATGTAACGCTAACCTCGATCTGCAATCAGAACTAGGCTGTAATATCAATATGTAGGTAAGATGAAAAAACCCAACTTTTGTAATACGAAATTTTAGGAATTTTTCATTTTTCACCAAATTTTAGGAAAATTTTAGGAATTTTAGGAGAGTTTTGAAATTTTAGGAATTTTAGGAGTAATCACACCCCTGCTGCTTTTTCAGGGTCTATGTTCAAGTGACTTGAACGTCAATTCATCTGCATACCTTAGCTGTCTGACATGAAGGATCTTTTCTTAGCACTTTCTCGGCTTCCTGAATAGCTTTCTTGTTGTTGGCAGCATCCAAAGCATCTGAAAAGACAACCCACAGCAGTAATAAAGGTTAATGATAATTTGATTTTGAATGGTAGAGGAATCACAACGATTGATATCTGACATAGCTGGGAAGTGAAACAGTGAAACTCATCTTCTGATCGGTAATTCATAATTGGAAATAGGTAAAACTGATTAATACTGTAGCTGCCTGCGAATGCCTCAATATGCAGGGTGTCCAAAAAAGTTTCACACGCCGGATTTGGTGTTGTTGTGTCAATATGGTCGTTTTGCGATTTTCAGTCAAAGTCTATTACAGATTGAATACATGTTAGGTAGATACAGTTAAGAACAATAGATACTCTGCGAAGGATAGCTATGCAGTGATAGCTAACGAAAGTGAGAATGATACAACAACTACCAGAGAAGTTGTTGAAAATTGCTCTCCATTGTGTTTGATGCAATAGGACAACTTGGAGGCATACAACAATGCGAACCAAACGGACCGCAGAGTTGAATTTCTCGAAGATGTTCTCTAACAAGATGTGCGAATGAAGGAACTTTACAGGAATGAGATGTGGCTGGTCAGTCAGATGAAGCTTGCCTTTAAAATAAGCGATCACATAAATTGACCATCACTGGGATCATCAAGAATCCACATGAAATAAATCCCTGGAACAGACAGTTTGAGCTGCGAATTGTCAAGCAAGGAGATTAACGGGAAACATTCCTCTTCGATTGCACCGTTGTCACCGGAGAACGGTACCCAGCATGCTTCGGTCCTATTTTTTTTTAATCAATTCAGCAACGAAGAGTGACATTCACTTCCAGCAAGATGGAGTTCCACACCACGATGCGGCCATCGTGTTAATGACCTAGCACGAACTTTCAATGGCAGATGGATTAGCCGGTGTGGACCGATCGGTTGACCAGGGCGTTTCAAGCGCCGATTCATCCCCAATGTATTTCTTTTTGTTGGTTGCTCGTTTAAAGACATTGATGTACAAACGAGAAAGGACAGCCGCAAACCCTTTCCTGCCATTCGTCGGATGTCATTAATGAAAAGTTCGCCACAGTCGTCGAGGAAACACTCCCGTATAGTTTGTCGCTGTGTTGCTTCGAATCTGTGTTCTCTTGTATTCGAACAACAATTGGTTCAGAAATTTAGCAATTTCGTTTGGTGGCTATTGTTTGCATCATTGTTTCTAGTACCGCAGTTATCATTGTCATAGCTTCATTTCGTTTGCTATTTTAAGTTACAGCTGGGAAAAACTCACTGCAAAACAAATATTGACAGACAAAATCGGGGGCGAAACTTTTGGACACCCTGTGTCTACCAATAACCAATTGAGCTGCAATTATTGAAAATTTCCAATCGTCTCAATGAAACTTCATCTACATGTGCATAACAGTTGGATTCAGAAAGCTGAGCAGCCTTCGCTTGGCGGCACTTCGGGAACTCAGGGATAGCCGTGGGAGAAAATTCCTGTGTTGGTCTGGCGTGTCCTAAGACCTAAGGGGTGGCTCTGAAATTCATCACCGCGGAGATAAAATCCACGGTGAGTGACACGGTGCACCCACAGAGATAGATTGAGATAGGAATAATCAATCGTCCGCTGCTGATGTTATTGGCCGTCGTTAAATGTGACTGAATTTAGAGAACATATCATTGCAAATTCAACAATATTGCCGTGACCAGGCTGTGACCAAAACATAATACTGAATTATTTAAAATAGTAATTCAATAAAGAAATTTCATTGTTTAATCGAAGTAAGAAAGCTATGCAAAACACGGTATAGTAATTTTTACTGGCCATGCTCGCCAACTCGGTTCGAATACTCCATCAATCGTGTTCAAGTTTTCGTGGAATCGTTCGAGTTTACTCGTAAACGGTCATAAACAAATATGTTGAATCGATGGGAGTACTCGAGCGGTCTCAAACGTCGAAATTTCGTAGTCGAGTCAAGTACCTCGACCTCGACTAGGAGCTTCGAACATTTTTTAGAGTATTTCGCAGGGCCCCTAGGACGATTCCAATCATGATCGAATATTTTTCAAACAATTGGATGGTATTGGAAATTAGTACATATTAATAAATTATTGCCAGTCATGTTGGAGAACAATTTTCACTGCCAGATTACTTCAATCACATTAATTATCATATAACAGACTTCTCTGGCGGAAAATTACGGCAACTGAAGCTCATGCGAGCTCATAACAAAGTAAAGGACTAACAAAATTACTAAGAAGCAACTTATCATATGATTAATTGTTCAAGGAGATTGTCTTGGGATGGTTACCTTGGGAATGGCGGACAGCCAAGTAGGGAAAGATCCAGGTAGGGGTATGTGAAAAATATAGTTTTAAGAAGAGGAACTACAAGTCGACATCAAACAAACATTTTATATTATTAAACTTGGTATATACGCCTCGGTATCAGACGTGCGGGTTTTAATTCTCATATTGTGAGATGAGCGGATGGATCTCCTGGAATTAAGAGGATTATCTCTTCGCTTTTAATATCATGGATCAAATTCTCAGTCTTCTCAACGTATCAAAATCAGCCCATCACTAAAAAATCAACAAAGTTCGTTGTTTTTTAAGCAATTATCAAATTTATGGTACGCGGGACAAGTTTTTGAGTCCGGCTGAGATTTAACCGAGGTCTATGGTTTTTTTTTTTAAAAAGTTAATGAAAATTTTAGTGCCTTTCCCGGGCTCAGGATTTTTATGGGAAACAAATCGATGGATAAGCTACCAATTTCTAGTTCCATATTGTGAGTGCTTTATGGGTAAAAAAAATTATTTTCAACTCTTTTATTTTGCAAAAAAACCTATCATTCTAAACTATCCGCTCCCTGTATCATCAAGCTAAGCCTGGATTTGACTACCCAAATGGGTCAATGGGAAAATCATATGTCAAAATTAACATACTCACTATCTAAACTCATAACCCTAACCTTTCATTACGTCATTCGAAATAAATTGCAGTTATTTAAAGGTTATATTAGTTGTAGATTTTGATTAATCTCAGAAACAACGAAGAAAGACAATAATTCGACCCGCTTGTTTTTTGTATGAGTTGTGGAAGGTGTGTTTTCTTATTCAATAGCCATCTAAATTACGAGTTATATTGTTTCTAATTTTGGTACGTCCTGCAATTTCATAAAGATTAACGGCAAAGATAGCTAATTTAAATCGTAACATGTGGGGAAAGCATTCGTTAAAATCTAACGAAAGATAATCATATAAAGTCGTCTGACTAAAAACTAGAATTTCAAATAGTGGGTGCCTATCGAATAATGAATTCAATCAGGCCTGATGATTAATGGAAATGATGTTCATCAAAGTCCTCCATTTCAGGAAATTGAAATTTTAAGACAAAATTAAATGGGCTGGTGTGTGAGTGACTTCGGGATTTTATGGCATGCCCTGTCATTCCTCTAATGATTTTATTTCACGGGGGTTTGAAAAATGATCGTTTTACTACACCACATCTTGTCAAAATCTCAAATGAAATTAAGACAAAAAGTGAAACGCGTACGAAGCAGTAATGTATTATTTTCATTTTGTTCTACGCTGTGGATATTGATCAGATTGTAGTTATTGAGTGATTTTTCATCCATGTACGTGAAGAAGTTTCGTAGTTTCTCCACACCGATGGTTTCTTTAACAAAATTTCAGCTCATATAAATCATAAAAAGCGATTCATAAAATTAAGTCATGCTCGTTTTTGGAACTGGTATCGACTTTCATTATCATCTAATGGATAGTATTTCACAAATTATAATTGGTTAGGTCCCCACTCCCTCGAGTCATGAAATATAAACCTCTGAACTTGTAAGGTAGATTTATAGGTTTGAAAATGGTGGATTTGTTTTGCTTTACTAGTGATGTGCTTAGTCAGAAAAAATTGACATCATCGTGTAGTGTGAAAACAACTACTGGCAATTGAAGATAATCAAGGGGAATAATGATACAAAAAGAGTCGAATGATGTTTGACAGATTTCCTCGAAGCTAAAACCCTGATATGTAGTTTTTATAATTACAACAAGATTGTTGATGATAGTAATCACTGCATCAATCAGTGGGTTTCGAAATATAAATCAATAGGCACACAATATTAATGAATTTGCAATTAAGTCGACTCTTGGAGAATTATAGATATAAAACATCATCTCAGGCACAATTCACAAGAACAATGGAGTTTTGTTTCACCAACATATTGTGTGTGTGAAAATCAACTTTTCCGATCATCATGTTTTCCTAACTCTTTTATGTGATTGTTATAGACTCTATCTTGTGCGACTGGTATGCTTTCACTTCAACAAATAGGGGGTAGGTCCCATTTGAACACACTGAAGACAGAGTTCGACCCATAGGAGGGTTTGTTCAACCGACAAGAAGTTATCCACAGGTTTTGCGTCAATTAGGCTATCTAGTAACTGGAGTCAGACAGGATCGCATTGCTCCACAAAGAATGTCTTGTACCAACACTCATCTGCCGAAGTGCTTTCGTGGATGTCCTAATCAAAATCTCACTTAAGTTACCTGCGTTAATGATTTTTGTTGAATGAAATAACATAACTACTGAATCAGACGTATTGATAATCTGAATTGCACGACAGGTTACTGAAACAGTGAACAGTATTTATTAGGCCCCTACTATATCAGAGTGAGGCTCTGTGAGTAATAGAGTTCTCTTGTTAATACGTTTTGGATAACACACCGAAGTACACTTAGTAAAATATCATAATAAAAGAGGTAGACTTTCATATTACAAGAGATAAAGATTATACCTCCCTAGCTCCAACAAAAATTTTGAAATCCTCGGCGTTTGGCACAGCTGCTGGCCAGAATAAATTAGGCACTGGTGACCTAAAATGGACATTGCTACGTTCTTGTTCGGTCTCAGTGATGTAAGGAGCGAAAACGAAAATTGAAACAATCTGAATTGATGAAATCCTTAGTAGGAGCTAACGGGGTGTGTTCATTTGCATTTTTGCTTTCCAATCGAAACTCAGATTCAAGGCAGTCCGGTCGTCCTTCAACATCGACCCAACACCTCATAGGCCAGCATTTCATCAACTGGCTACTCTAGCAACTGGATCGTCACTGCTGTTAAAAATGAGGACAATATGACAAGTGTGACCGGTATATCTACGATATTCAGAGACTTCAGGTCTTTCATGAGAATGAATGGTTTATTTGACGCGACATCAAACGATTTAAACAAAATTTGTTTTGGGGAAAATATATAAGACCCAAATCCTGATTAGCTCCAGTCCTTCGATCCTGTTGTTCGTTTTTTGCAGTATATTTGATTGTAAGAATTGAAAGAACCTGCGATAATTGGAGCATGGCATCGACATATACCGCTACTAATGTCAAGAATTATATTATCCATTGAAAAGCGTTTAATCATAAGAAACATACACGCATTGGCAGTGTTTCGTAATCACAACAAGCCGAGTATTATGCCTTACTGTTCAGAACTCTGCTCGACTGCAAAAAAGTGGCAATTTGCTGGATGACAATTGACTGCATTGCAAAAAAACATAGTAAGAAAAACTCACATGATGAATCTAACAATTTATCATCTGTAGCCTTTTTTGATCAACCTAACTTGACCACTTTCCTCGTTATCATCCTAACCAGTTGACGGTTCTAAAATGAAACTCACCTGAGCTTTTTCTACGCGGATATATTGTAAATACAAATTCCTGCATAACCACCACAATTTGCTTTATCACACATTATGTGACGCTTTCACTGATATCAGTGGGAAATGGATCAGTGACAATCTTAAATCGAAAAAAGGTTTCTTATAGTCTTCATGCTATTAATCCGATGTTTCAAGTATTTCGGGCAACTTGTTGAAAATTCTCCATCAATCAGGCACATGTTCTCAGATCTTACCATAAATAGACTTTAGTCTACGCTCTTTGACATCTACGCCACGCAGATAAACATCCTTCAACGCGAGGGTCGATGAATTCCAGATTGAGGAAACGCAATTTGAAAAATGAGAGAATGGGGGGGGGAAAACAAAGTTCCAATATTAAATACAAATCTTGTTTATCATTTTGGATTGAGTTTTCTGAGCATCTTCTGACCATCTTTTGCTAGATATTCCTCCCAAATCCGTCAAGATGTATAAGCAACAAATAAGTTCTTGGCAGAGGAGACATGAAGATCTGGGTTGGTAAATGGTCACACAACAGCTGAATCTCGCATTGTTAATACCGCAAAGTTAACCCCACATTAATAATAAGGAAGTTGACTATCCGGCTGGCTAAGCCTCATTACTGTGAAATATAGGCCTCTGTATATGATTTGACCAGCCTCTGTCTGTTGTCCGGCATTTGCGTTGGAATAATATGTAGGTTCAACCTTGTTACTTTCCCAGCAAAAAAGTAGGTCTAAGAACTTTGGGTTTGATATTCCTCTAAAATACGCCACAGAAGGTAAATACAGGATTTGCTTTTAAAATACCCTAGGTTTTTAGGCCTGCTACCGGCAGTAGAAACACCTTAAACATGATACTTTTTTTTATACACCACGCGGGCCTTGCTCTGACCATCTCGCGTCGCATGTCATTCATTTGACAATGCGAGTGATAGATGGCTAAGGTAAAAAAACATGAGAAAAATATATTTTTTTGTGTATCATAATTGTACTTTTTATCGATCAGAAGAAATTTGGGGTTAGGGTATATTGGCGGGAAGTAGGAGTCGAATTAGTCGCCCAATTGGCATGTCTTTAATGATATCGTAACGCATGGACCCTTGGCGTCCGCGACGGCACATTATTTCCTCTAATTTTATTTGTGTATGTACGTAATTTGTGGTGTGGAATTCAGAAATTAAGATGACAATGGTGATGTTCCATTTTTAACCGTAATAACTTAGGGAGAAAATGCCCGTACATCCGTTATGATCTAATATTTATTATGATTATTTAAGTGGCTCTCCCTAGCCTCACTAGCTTTTCTTATCCGTATTTTCCTGTTGCATTGTTTGGGAAAGATAATTACAAGGAAGAAGTAGATTTCCATATTACATAATGCAAATGCATTATTCAAGTGATACTCTGGCCAAGTTAGAATTTCCAAGCGACTAACAGAATTGACTTCATCAAATGTCAAATTTAGAAGTCATGTACTCTGTGGGGGGGGGGGGGTGGGTTTTTGGTGGGTAATAAATGTTAAATATAATCCAAAAACTCCAATATACGTTAGAGATATTGTATATAGTATCATCTAAAAGTCCTATCCTAATCAACGTCTATTTAAAGGTGTTTGTGAAGGTGTCACAGTACCATCTCACTTTGAAATTAAGTGTTAATTTATGCCATTAAAAGAGGAAAGTAACAAATATAATAGATTATGGCCATGACAATTACTGAGTTAATAATCTTATATTACAACGGCATATTTACTTAATTTTGAAATTATATTTTGATTCCTTGTAATTTTAAGTGTCATTTATCATGTAGTTAGTATAATACTTACTTACAGATGTAATGTGGTCTTCTTCTATGACATTTCTTGATTTAAATTCTTATTATCGAAACAAAACATATGAGATTTGTTTTAAATGAACAAAATGTTATTTTAAAGAAACATTATCATGAACGTGACATTTTTTTTAAATTTTCGGTGTCCGTATGATTCTACATGCGTGTAGAATATTTTGATTGTCTAATGGTAGGGAACTGGCTATTTATCTACTAGAAATTAGATGATGAATAGCGATTCTGATAAAGAAAAATTTTTATTATATGGGTTACGTATAGCGATAGGAAGGTGTAATGGTGGTATACTTCGTTTATTGGGGCCAGGGGGCAGTGTCAGGTTATAGTTCAATATATTTACACAATTTATGATTTCAACCTCAATCTCATGGACGTGATTTTAAACAATGGTTTTTACTTTGTTCTAATCATTTTTGTATTCGTCGTCCATTATCTAATGTCAACAACACTCGAAAAGCTTCAGTAGCATAGCGCTACCACAATTTCACTGACGTCATATCTTAATGTGTCTTACATGGCTGAACTGTGGGCTTTCGTGCGCACGGAATTAGCGCTGAGCGGTTTGAACATAGACGGAGTGACACTGGTATAAGTATTGATTATCATTCCGATGTCACAGTTTTAAAGTTTTATGCTAAAAGGTCACACATCATTGCCATACTTGCCCTCCTGAATATTTTGCACGGTTAACGGTAACCAATCTGTTTTATCCCTGCAAAAGCATATCGGAATTACTGAATTGTATCCGACTTGATTGCTAAAAAAATTTTTTTGTTATTTTCCCAATCGTTGAATCAAATACCTGTAGTTCCATATCAATTGTGATGTAATGGATATCAACATAAAATATATCGGCGATCCCTGTTCCGTTAACTATAGAAGTACCGGAACTTCTGATTCTTACAGAAGAGAACGCCTGTAAATTGCGTCAATTGACGCTATATCAAATCACAGCTACAAAATTTGCTCTATCGTTTGTATTTTTATCAGTCTATTAATGAAGATTTATAATTTTGATTTACTAATTTTATGTTTATTGTCTCTATTGATTTTAGGGCATTTAATGAAGTAAGCTATGATTGCCATCCATAAGACAAGATTCGATAGCCGTACATGATGTAAATTTCTCATTCATTATCGCTTATATGTTTGCCTATAAACTGTGGCATGCATCTTGCAATATGTTATAATATTATAAAACGAAAGAAAACAAACCAACTCCTATAGCATTATTTTTTTATAGGTAAAAATGGCGGCAGTTTTATCTCAATGAATAACCTTGCAGTTCAATCAACATGTTAACGAATTTGTAAAATTACAAATAACATTCTACAAGCACTTAATTGCTACAGCTTTTATGCTTGCCAGAGCGGCCGCCATAAATTGGGATACCTCAACAGTCGGGACAACAATCTAACAGTACGGTTGTCTGTTGGCATTCAACCGGAAACATTTGTCTTTCGTTGCCTCACATTTCCTCGCAATCACACGTTCTCTTTCGACATCACCTTTTATATTTTCTTTTCCTGAAGTCCAAACGTTTGCTCTACTAACTTGCTGAAACGTAGGCTCGCTCTGATATGTGATTTTTTTTTTTGGGTGACATCTTTTTGTACAGGAATCCTACGCGTTCACTAAAGCAATATCCGATCATATTAGAAAAAACGTGTTACGGGCCATCTGCGGACACGACCGGCTGCACAGGAATGTACAGTCTTAGTTTTAGATTTGATTTCCAAAGCGTAACGGTTGGTACAATAAAAGCAGTCTCTGGCTTGCACTATTTCATTGTCTATATTTCTGGAGTAGATGACAGAGCTATGCATTGTACTAAGTAATAGTCACCTTTTTTAGTTTTTCTTGCATTTGATACAAAACCGTCAAGGTTGCAGATGACTGTGTAATCCTTGAGTACGTCCGGTATTATTTCAATTGAAGATTTCTCGATGGGGGGGAAAAATCAGCGGAGGGCGATGTTCCCGAGCCGATTTTTTGAATCTGACTGTACCAATCATTATGAAGTGTTTTTTTTCCTTCAAGAGTCTGACTATCCGCTAATGGACAGACTAGTGGAAAAAGTTGTCCGTTGTTATTTATAGATGTGCTCATTGCCCTCTAATCGGTGTTTTTACCAACTTCATAACAACGTCAGCTGATAGAAAGTTCTGTACGTGTTTAAATCATTTTCCAAGTTAGTTAGGGGGAAGGAGGGGGGAAGGGAAAGGAGGAGGAGGAAAATCCATTATAAAGATATTAATTCGCGTACCTGGAGACTCATCGACCATGAACCCAAACATTCAGACGCATGAAATTTGTCTGGTTTGTTGGACATCCTTATTGCAATAAAACCTAAACACCTGGTCTTTGCACCGGCAACAGCTGCTCTCATCGACGGTCCAAAATACTCAGATGGGGATAGAAAGCATCGCCTGACAATCATTTCAATAAATGTTATACCTAAAGATCCGAGAGATTGAGAGCAAAATTTTATCACTCTCAACTCTTGATTTTCTTGTCGATTTATCATCAAAAGCGCCAAAAGCGCTTGATTTCCATGAATCTATCCCCTATTCATATGGTCTGTGAATAACGCATTTCCCCATTTCTGATACCAAAATTCTCGAAGAGGGGAAGATTCCTTACATCCTAAAGCCCACGAGCAATCCACAGTCCTAAAAATGTCTCTAATTCTGCTGGTTCGATTTTCCAACCTGATATAAATCGCTCACCTTCTGCTGTCGCATATTTGCACATTTTTTCGAAGCATCGGCTCACTGAACAATAAGCAAAAAGCGGATAATGGATCACTTATTCGGGCACTTGCATACGCAGTTGGACCACTATGCCGTCGCAAAACGTTTTGTGAATTTCGTCGTCCAACATTATGGCTCAATGTATTGCGAGAAAGTAAAGTCCAAACTGTTCCATCTTTCCCAAAATGCCTGTCATTTGAATCACAATCGCCTTCTGGATGTATAGAAAGTAATTAAAAAAGGCTGGTGTATTTATATACTTTAAATAGTCGGGCCACTGTCGGAAATAAAATACAAATATTGATTATCATATGCTTTGTTATACGCAATCAATTCATTAAACATGTATAAAGAATCAAGATATCCCGTTAGAGACAATATATGAACTTACGTAGTCAAAATGTTAGTTGTGGACGAACTCACCCAATAATGGGCGAACTCGCCCCACCTTACGGTAATACTTTTGTATACTTTGAATACTTTGGCAATACTGTTCGGTATATTTCATTATTTTCTATGCTTGATTATATGTTTATTAATCTATTGTAATGTTGTTTCATTGGTATCATGTTGCAAAAGTTAATATCCGGATATATTTACTGTCAGTCCTAATTTGTCAGAAAGATAAGAAAAAGTCTTTTCTTGTTAAGAAAAAATCTTTGTATGACAGAAATTAGCGTGGAGTTCAGCGTAAAACGTCATACACTATTTTGAGTCTTTAGCTTTCGTAATGAACACTTCCAGTCGTAATGAACACAGCAATTCCAGATGAAGAAATAAATCTCAAAAGTTAGCCTGTCATCAAGTTGCGTTTGCGAATATTTCAATCTCAAGCAATACGAAATATAAAAGCCGACAACGTATTGCTTGTAAATTACATAGCTTGAATAAAATCAGATGTTAATCCCAAATGATTGATCCCAATAGATTGCAATTGTGTTTTAGAAATCAATTATACTGTAACATTTCTCCTATATACTGATGGTATGTATGTATATATAATCCTTACCTTTTAATCAATGGCATGTTTCGATTTTTCGATGTAAATTTTCTCTCCAGAATACTTTAATTTGATAACAAGCGGTGAGGATAGAGAAGATGAAGTACAAGAACAAGAAGATACGACGGGGAGCGACTACAACAGCGAAAATGAAGAGGGTCAGATCGAAGATGAATTTGAAGATGTAGGTGTGCATCGCGAAGAATGTGATGATGAAGACGATGACGAAAAGATGGATGCTGAAGAAGCGGGCGACGACGATGAACTTCCTCCACTCCGAGCTAGACTTTCAAAACGGGCCGCGAAAGTGCTTGACATCAAACGGTATCGATTATAAACTGTTAACTTCTTTTTTGAAAACTTTTTTAAACATTGTTTTAGATTTGAAAATATCTACAATTCTGGAATACATATTCATTCTTAATCCTCTGATGTTTAGAAATCAATTATGAGTATGTTCATGTCGCAATCCGAAATTAGAAATACAGGGTGGGCGGAAAGTTAATACCTATTTTAAATTGTCTCTAATACGTTAAGTACATTTCAGGTTCGCATTATATTCAAGCATGATGTGTATCAAGCCTTGCCATTTTTCTCTTCAAAATTTTATAGTTAGATTCTTAATACTTTCAGATTTCTATGATTAAAAAGTTAACAGTTTTTATCAGATTTTAAAAACTCAATTGATATAGTAGCACAAATTTCTAAAGATAAAGCTTTGAATTTGTCTTTACTTGAGAGGCGTAAATTTTGATCCATTATCGTCAGTCATAATCGTATAGGTGAACCATGACAATCCTATTGATTATGGAGCACGAATGCTCAATTGGCATGAAAGAAATCAAATTTTTTTAACATTTTGTGGAGCGACGAATCAGTGTTTCATGTTGGTGGCTTCGGTCATCGTCACAACCGCCAATACTGGGCAGAAAACGACTCTACGATTCGTGCAGAGAAATATCAATCATAACCGAGTGTGACTGTCTGGTGTGGTATGATGGCAGATACCATCGTGGGTCCTTTCCTCCAATGTGAAGCGATGAATTCACAGAGGCTACAGGAGAAAGTGTGGCCGGTCATTAGCACATTGAAATATATCAACGACCTGATTTTTATGCAAGACGGTCCTCGCCCACGTGGTAAGGGAGTGGCTTGATGGGCAGTTCTCAGGGCGCTCGTTAGGTCGCCGAGGCCTTCCTTCATTAATGGCCGATCACAAGTCCATATGTGAGTCCATGCGCTTCTTATGTTGGGGATGGGCAAGGGATGAAGCTTATCGTTCAAAGCCAGGGACACTATCTGAGCATGAGAACAAAATTCAGATTGTTTCATCTTTTGTGCCTCTGGAGTTTCTCAGGCAGTCAGGGAACATCATGCCTGATCGACTTCGCACCCTAGTAGAGCGATTGGGTGTTCATATTGAGTTTCAGTATCTTACAATTTTTCGCATTAAATGTTTTTATTAGGAAATTGACTTTTTCAGTTTATTGGAACGCATAAAAATTAGATTTGTGCATTTTCATGTAGCAAAATTCTTGCATCATAAAAGCTTTTCAAATTAGGTCTCTCAAGTAAAGACAAATTTAAAGCTTTATCTTTAAAAATCTGTGCTATGAGTTTTTCAAAATCTGATAAAAACTGCTAACTCTTCAATCATAGAAATCCAAAAGTACCAATAATCTAACTGCAAGACTTTGAAGAGAAAAATGGCAAGGCTTGATACACATCATGCTGGAATATAATGCGAACCTAAGCTGCGCTTAGCGAATTAGAGACAATTCAAAATAGGTATTAACTTTCCGCCCACCCTGTAGATCTACTTATTCAAATTATTCAAACTACTAAATGCACCAATTAAAATCAGAATCAAAGAAGAATTTTCACCATTGTCCAAAATTTGTTTTTAAAATCAAGAATGACACGGTCAATAGATTTGATCTTACATTGTACTGTATAGTCCAGTCTTTTCTTTTAACAATGAGTTTTCTGTCTATTTCAGGACTCAACGATTTTTCCCGACATCGATTTTTTTCTACTGAACATAACACTACCTTCATCAGAGGAAACTTTGTGAGATATTGATGACTTCAACCATCAAATTCTCTACAGGTGTTTCTTTTGTTTTAAGGTACATTCATCTGATGGCCTGGATAACCTAATTTCAGTAGCTACTTGTAAGTAATTCGTTTTGCACTTTGTTCAATATCAAATATTTGCATGATATATAAAGGTATCCTAAATTCGATGTGATCAACTTATAAATAAGGACGTTTTTCTTTATAAACTATGTTTAAGAAATTTATTGACACTAAAATGACGACGTAGGAAAAATTAACATGAATTGTTATTTTTTCCAGAATATTAAAGCACTATTTTTTATTCGGGAATCATGACTCAATTTACTTGGTAAAACATGAAATTAAGCATTTAGTATTTCTTTATTCAGCGAGCTTTACGTCGAAACTTTTCGTAAATTTTGAAAACTACATTGAATGCTACATGAATGCAGTTTTTGAATTGCGATTGGTTGACGGCATTGAACTGCGTGGGATTGTTCGTTGAATATCGATTTACCCTTTTTTTGAAATAAATATATAATTGCTTAGATTTGTGAATTCTTTTAAACAATTGTTTCGAATTGTGGTGTTGTTTCATTCTTTGATGATGTGCATACACAAAAAATTTAACAAATAAGAGGCATGAATAAATTAAATCATACTTCAAATAGTTTAACTAAATCTGGTGTATTTTTGGCGTAAAAGTAGTGTATTTGTACACGGATGAAAAGTTCATTTTTTGTCGAAGTTCATTTCTTTCATTCTTCCTCAAAATTCTCTATACCCATGATATGCAGAAGGAAAATCGCTTATATTCACATCATTCATTCATCACAGTCTACTATAATTTTGGTAGGCCTACCAAAAAATTAACATAAAGCATATTATAGGTATATTATATCATTTAATGAGGCTAACCGGTCGAGAATAATGATAATATCATTCGATGAGGCTAACCGGTCGCGAAAAATAATTATTATTGATTTGTGAGGCTATCCGGCCACTTGTGAGGCTAGCCGGTCACATCTGAGGCTAACGGGCGGATATTATTATCGCAGTGAGGCTAGCCGGTCATATTCGGTGAGGCTAGCCGGTCGGGAATTATTTTAATAATAATAATAATAATATTTCTCGTCGAATAAAAATCATAATTACAAAGAATGAGACACAGTACAACTTAAAAGAAATCAAATATCGATGTTAAAAGCTCTGACATGAATAGATACAAGTACATTCTAAAAGTTAGTGATAATATACGGTAGATGAATAAAGAGACTCGTGTACATCTGCTGTGGTGTACTACAGTCCTCGTCGCGATTGGCACATACTTTCGTTGAATAGCTTTGCGGTGTAAGGGAAGAAAGTTCGTTTTCTCTTTTTGAGGCGACAGAATACGATTTCATAATGTCTTGAATAGTGAAGGCGCTTTGGTAGATACTGGTGCAGTCGATGGTGTGGGTGTGACTCGACTTTCTTGAAAAGCTTTTTGCTTATCATTTCTCTTCTTTGAGTTAGGGAGACGGGGGTTTGAATGTCCATCAGCTTGAATGCACGTCGTTGAATCATTTTCCAGTTTCTTTTTCTAAAGTCTTAGGCAGAGAGACGAAAAACTGGGCAAGCATATTCGACAACCGATCGAACTATACCATTGTATACTTGTTGGAGATTTCTTTTGTTGGTGAAGCCTTTGACTTTCCTGAGAATATAAAGTCGGCGATTGCACTTCGATGTAATATCTCGTATGTGATCGTGCCATGTTAGATTATTGTTGATAGTGACACCCAGCACTTTGGATTTGGTCACCAGCTCAATCGGAAGTTTTGATTTCGGGCTTCTTCACATTCTTCAAACACAATAACACGCTCGATTTTTCAGCATTGAGTTTCAAGTTGTTCGAGGAGCACCAGTCTTGAACAGCAGATATTTCGACATTCAAGGACTTTTCAAGATATTTCGACATGCTACCATGACTTAGTTCATGAGTATCAATCGCTTAGTAATCGTCACATCGTCATCATGGGCATTGAAACAGTGAGAAAAAGAGTGCACTATGACATTCAGAGCGGTAGAAAGTCTCCCCGTAAGCATTGCTCCATGCTCATTTTTGCTTTCGGCAGGTAAAGCAGTTTAGGGAATTTGAGAATTCTAAATTAAGGGCCCTTTTCGAGTTGCCAAATCGATGTGACCTTGGCAACTCGAAAAGGTGATTATTTGCAAAAATTTACACTTTTTACATGAACTTCGTCAAGGACTCTTCGAAATTTTTAGTCGGTCACAGCGCGATTACTTTGGGAAAACCGGTAATTCTAAGTTTGAAAACAAATTAGTAAATTGCACTTGCGTGTAATTTGTGATTACGAATCATCCAAAATATTTTGATAAAACCAAAAGTTTAGATTTCTTTGTTTTGCTGTATGGTCATGCACAGGAAAATTTAAAATGTCGAAAAGTCCATGCATACAGTTTATTCTTTTGATGTTGATGTCCAAATTTTTTTTTCCTATTCTCCAACTCCAATCTCTAGTGTAGTCTTTCTGTTAATTTCCACTCATCAATTTCAGCTAAATTCATAGCACGGTGAGCATTCATTGAAATGCTATATATACTAATATATCATTGAGAGGAATAGTATTTCCTTTGCAAGTAATGCTATTCTCTGGTCGGTTTAGATGCAGTGTCTCCCATTGTTAGGCAATGGGATCAATCAACATTCCTCTGGATTGCTCATGCAATTGAAAAAAATACTCTGGCTGGTAGCACAAAAGAAGTCCTCTCTCATTTCAGAAGGACAACATGATTATGTTTCAATGAATACTCACCGTGGCTATGAATTTTAGCTGAAATGATAGAGTGGAAATTAACAGAAAGACTACACTAGAGATTGGAGTTGGAGAATAGGAAAAAAAAAAAATTTTTTTGGACATCAATATCAAAGGAATAAACTGCATGCATGGACTTTTCGACATTTTAAATTTTCCTGTGCATGACCATACAGCAAAACAAAGAAATCTAAACTTTTGGTTTTATCAAAATATTTTGGATGATTCGTAATCACAAATTACACGCAAGTGCAATTTACTAATTTGTTTTCAAACTTAGAATTGCCGGTTTTCCCAAAATAATCGAAGTGTGACAAACTAAAAATTTCGAAGAGTCCTTGACGAAGCTCATGTAAAAAGTGCAAATTTTTGCAAATATATAGATATACACTTTCCGATTTTATTAAATGAACTCGACGAGGGAGATATCGTCGGAAATTGTTTCCAAATGTGAGACATGCACATTTATGCAGTTTTGAAGAAATTACCACGGACTTGAATGATCATGATAGCCATACCCAGTAAACATTATGACGTCATTGTGACGTCCCATTGATGTAAAGTCATCATGGGCGTCGAGACGTTAATTGACCAGAACGAAATGTCACAGTGACCTCCCATCAAAGACGTCAGAATGACCGCCTGCGTATGACGTCCACTGGACATCCCAAGTCTGACCATAAACACGATCAATGAGCCACAACCACCGACAAGTTAAGAAATTAAGACGTTTGCGCTATGATGAATAATTTCCAGTTAATTGCACTAAGTTTTGGGACTATCTTTTTTAATTTCCAATCTTTTCTCGCTCTCTCACTCACTTCATCTCTCTCCTCGCTTTTCTCGATACTTTTTCTTCTTATAATGATTCTCTGTCATATAGCCTAATTTCTCTCCTTCTTTCCTCCTCTTCTCTTTCTCCCCACTTCTCTTCATTTTCTTCTCCTGTTCCAATTCATCAGTTCTCTTCTTCTTCCATCTCTATCTCTCTTCCTCTCACTTTCTCTTTTTCCTCCACTCCTTTCTCTGATTTTCTCTTCATTCTTCCTCCTCTACTCTCAGTAGGCTATCCTCATTTCTCATCCTTCTATTCTTCTGCTTCCTTATCAGTTCTTCTTTTATCTATTTCTATTTTTTATTCTCCCATCAATCTGTTTTTCTGCTTTGTTTTTAACTAAAATCGATGCATCTTCGAAAAAAACACAATGGTAGAAATTCATCATTAATTTCTACCCAGTAGCATATCTTATTAATAGGATTCATGTTTATCGCAGCCAAGGCTGGCATCTGATGAATCACAATTTTGCGATTGCATGCAGTTGGAATAGTATACAATTGCAATAGTTCAATATCATCAAAGACAATGGATACATTATCTTTGAATATCATAATTCAACGGATCTTTTTTTACGGATACATTCGTGCCGTACTCGATGCATGGAATGAGTCTTTTCCTTCGATGATTTACAAGCATCCCACCCAGCGTTAGCGGTCACGTCATTAAGTGCAGCCCTCGCATTTCATTTCCGAATAGAAGAGAACTGCGCACAGATTATTTCCCTACTAGCCGGCCTGGCGAATGACCTTCAATCGACGCGGTCATAGTCCGGCAGCCAGAGCGAGTTTCTGCAAACGAGGCCGAAACTGAGACTTTCATAGAATGTTGTGCACCCATGCCTACTACGAATCTGCACGTCTGCCGCGTTCTAGTGAGTTCCTCTTCTTGTCAGACAAGATCAAAGAAAAACACATGTAAATCCAATGGGACTCAGACTGCAGGTTTTTGGCTAAATTAAAATTTTCTATACTTTCTCTGATTTAACGAAACGTACCTTGCCCAGAGTCATAATTTTTGGTATGGAAATGTCTTCAAGTCATTTCCTTCCATGTTCATGAACACCAGTCTATAAAGCTAAAAACATCTAGATTTAGGTGAGCTTCTTTATCAACAAGCACAACATTTTGAAGCTAGCAACTTTATCCATCCAGCCACATTTTCACACACATTGTTGATCAGAAGCATGACAATAGCACATGTACATCATAGGAAATGACTTAAGACATTCCATGTCAAAAATTATTGCTCTAATCTTATTGCTTTTCAGTTGATAAAAGAAAACAAAGAAAATTTTATTTTAACCAAAAACTGCAATCTGAGTCCCATTGGATTTACATGTATTTTTCTTTGACCTTGTCTGACAAGAAGAGGAACTCACCTCTAGAAACGCGACAGACGTGCAGATTCGCAGTAGGCATGGGTGCACAACATATCTGTGAAAGTCCCTCAGTTTCGGCCTCGTTTGCAGAAACTCGCTCTGGCTGCCGGACTCATCACTATCGATAATCACATGACAGCGAGAGGAAACGATGCAAGCAGTCCT
>CAJQUW010015591.1:0-124916 GCA_907163375.1 Prostheceraeus crozeri | reverse complement strand
CGAAACAGCAAGCCTAAGTCCCTACCACACACCCCGAAAACGAACCACCGGCTCTCTTAAGGGCCACCATGGGGCAAGACATGATAGAACCTCCACGCGGTTTGCCCTGGGCAGTCTTCGGACTGGCGAATACTATCATTAAGTTGAATCTGCTATCAGTCAACTTGAACGTTGCAAATGAAGTTCGGTGTAATACTTCCTTTCGACGGGCGTTCCTGTAAAGGGCGGCGGTGAAACCCATAGCTATGTATACCGCAAGGGACATTCGGCAATGGTCAATCTTGTTAAACCTCTCTGCGTCATGTTTGCAAGTGATTGCCTCTGTCTCAACGTAGTATGCATTCGCGCCAGGGCGACATTTAGCCAACTGTCGAAGGTTGCCTAAAACTTTCCATTGCATACGTTATGAGAACCATGAGTTCTACCTGTCTCTATCAATGAGACGAATTGATGAATGGAATGAAATGGGAGGACACTCACGCGCCACACGCAACATAACACACTTCTCTCTTCCGTAGTCTAACAAGCTCTTTACACATGGATCGCAGTCGATTGCTATCCCTATATCAGAAGTGTAAGCTATCTTAATTTTAAATGTGACTAACACTATTTCATCTACCATCATCGCCCATATGAAATGTTATAAGATTTACAAGTTAGACTAAGCGTGCTACTATTTCCAAATGAAAAAGTATACATGGTTAAATCATCCACTGAAGCCCCATTCAAGTAAGTCAGTATGAAAGCAAAGATAATATGAAATAAAAATTTATGATGGCATGTATTTCAAAAGGTCTTCATCGTCAATATCGTCCCAGAGTCTGGCTTCACATAGATCACAAAAACAGTTCACTTGTTTCAATCGTTCTTCTACTGCGAGCCTCACTTTGTCGATATACTCCCACTCCGCCATAGTTCGTGGCTGGGAGTTAGGGGTGAACCACTCCCATAATTGGTGGAGGAATTTGGTGCTGGTGATCTCCATCACATCGTCAGTATCGTACTGGAGATACTTCCATCGTATGCCTGTTAAGTCGGGACACTCCTTCTCACATACACTCTCCTCTTCGTCATCCGCTGGTAATGACAACTTTCTGATATTGTCCAGTCGGTACACCTTCTCTACCTTTCCCTTCCTTGGAGCGTTTGGTGCAACGAGCGCCTTTGGTGTTGAGCATGGAGAAGAGAATTTTGTGTTTGGTGTTGTCGGAGGGCTTGTCATGTTGACTGTGAATAATGACTTTGAAATGTTTTCTAATTCTTAAGTATCAACAAGCAACCAATCAGAATGAACAGCCAATGAATGATGAATATGAAAGTATATATGTAAAGTGACATTCGTGTCATTTCACTCTGTCTTTGAGACGTATAAGTGAACTGCTCTCTCGTGAATTCCAAATTTGAGTGAAGTCTCTATCTTGTTGAAGTATCAAGCTTAAACATAATTTCGTTCAAATGGTTAGTTGAAAATTTCTTCACTCATCTCCCTCAAACGTGTGGCTAATAGCATCTTCCTCAATTTCAGGCATCAACTTCATCACCAACGCCCTCCCTTCTCGAGGAAAGTTTAGAGTTGTTGAGTCAAGGTAGGTTGTAACAATACACTGAGACTTGAACAGAGATGATAGAATGATTTCTCTTTCAGGTGATACCAGTCCCATCTCGAGCGAGTCCATGTCAACATTGTCGCGGTAATGCAACGATCGGGAATGTGCTGACTGTGGGCACATCTTCACGAGGAAGCGTGATCTCGTCCGACACATCAAGCGAGGTGTTTGTAGACCTAAGTCAGCATCAATCTCCGAAGGTGGGGATGATTCTGTAAACGATGTCTCCTTTTCTTGCGATTTATGCATTCAGTCTTTTGAATCACATTTTGAACTATCTTCACGTAGACTTCGACATACACACAGTGACGATAGTTATACTAACAGCGCCTCCTCTATCCGACTCTCTGAAGTGTCGATAAATAATTTAGTGAGGAACTACCAGATGGAATCCTCAGAAACCATTACTGACTTTGAAGAATGGTTTCATCAAAATTCATCTTTGATTGGTGCGCTCTTCAACAATTTAGTCAATTTTAGAATGAAGGCGCTCATCTATATCAAAATAAAATATGTAAAAATCGACCACCATACTGGTCAAATAGTAGAGAGGTTGGAGTTTCACATACCCTCCTCTCCTGCAACCGAAGTTGTAGACTGCGAGTCTTGGATAAATTTCCATATCCAAGGGTTAAAATTAAACATAGATAAATTTGACGAGCGTGATAGTGGACTCGTTTTTGATGGTATTGAGACCGCCATGATTAAAATCACTTTATTAGAGAACTACTCTGGACGAGGCTCCTTTAAACTGCCGAAAAATTTAAGAAATAAAGCAGCAGTCATTTCTGTGATTGCGAGATCGCACTGTTTTTATAGTATGCGTCCTCTCCGATTCTGCCACTTATAATTGATGTACATGAAATAGCCTGAGTACGAGTACCGCAAAGAGCTATGTATCAACAAGTAGGTCGTAACGGAACAGACCATCGATTAAATAGTGTTGATGACTGCAATAGTGAAGATATGAAAATTTAAGACTATAGAATAAATTTGAACATTTGAACAACATCAGAAAATAGTTACTCATAGTTGCGGAAAGGGATTGAAAGAGAAGTGTCCGCTAACCAACTCGAGCTGTTGATGTTTTTCATGTCACGTTGTCATATTTTATTGGTAAAGAACAGCGGATGGATATGTGTAGGAATGGCACAATTACAGCTGTTTCATTCCCAAATTTACTTATACGCTCCAATGTGTCATACCACACACCTTAAAAGACCTAAATAGTAAATGTCTGTAGCCCCACAACTCTATCAAGACACTAGAATTTATTTACATTGTTGACAGATGCCTACTTCATCTGCCAACTTTAGGAGGTCATAAATATTTATGGAAAACTCATTAACTGAATGGTCTTGCTTAGCTAGTGTTAACATACAATGTAGGAGCGGCTCATGCCCTACAAGATAAGGATGCTAAGGAGGAAGTTTTCAATTATAGAGAGAATTGGCCGCGATGAGCTATAATGTCTCTTCGTGTCTAATCCTATGCCCTGACATCGAAATGCTACATCAGATGAATATAACACCCATCGTCAAGCAGCAGCATTTTACTGCTTATGAAGATGGGATTTTAAATCTAGATGAACCATTTTCCAAAATAGGGCTAAAAATATAAAATGCGTTGTCTGTGGCTATGGATTGGTTGCTGCGATTGATATTATACCACAATTACCTATCTATTCCTTTTCGAATCAGGCTCGAATAAATTTTCGCAACTAAAAGTATGATGGTCGCAACTTTCGTATCGCCATAGCATTCACTATGCATATATGATCTATGCAGTTGACTTCAGCCAAAAATTTGCTATATGTATGCAACCGTTATGCCCCAAATGTTATTGGATAAACATTTGATGATGATAAGATTAAGAAAGTGTCGCTGACATGATCACTTCACTGGCTAAATTTAGATAACAGCCATATGTTCATATTTGCAATTTTTATTATGATGAAACTGGGTACATTACCCGTCAATTGTCTCATTAATTTACAAGGAGGACTTACTCGACAGACCACATTTGATGAATAAAAGGAGGCTTTAAAGATAGGTCAAATGAAAAAGAGTGGGTGTAAGCATTTGATATTTGGTGTCTAATAGCACAAACGAGAGAGAAGTTTTATAGGCCATGCACAGCCATTAAGTGCCTGTATCCGATAAAACTAAAGAAAATAAGACAGGTTATTTTTGATATAAAATTTTGTAGATTCTTACCATTTATGAACATTGCCTATCACTGGCTCTACTTCCTCAGTACAAATCTAATGTACTCTCTTTATCCACTACACTAAATATTCCTTGAGAAACAATATTCCAAATCGTAACCGATATGTAAACGGTCATCAACTGGAAAGCTAGGCCAGTTCTTTCTCTTGATGCATATTTTGATGCTGATATTAATAAAACTCGGCGAGACTTCTTTACCGCCATAAGATAAATTTAAAAAATGATTTTGACTCGAACTACAGACGCACGGCAATTGATTCAGCGCAGAATAAAGACCGTTAAAGATTAATGATCATGCACCATGATGCCATATGTGGATATAAAATTATTGCACTGCCCGATATCATTTGGCGAATATATGATTGCCTATCTTAAGTTAGATGTATTTTTGCTGGCTGATGTATTTCAGGAGTTTCGACGAGTGGTATTAGAAGAAGATAAGTTAGATCCCGTCCACTTTGTCAGTCTGCCAGCCATGTCATTTAAGTCTGCTTTTAAAATGACTGGTGAGACCATTCATCTCTTACAAGATCCAGAGATGTATAATTTATTTGAGCGAGGAATTCGCGGTGGTCTCACATTTGTAAATAAACATAGGTTAAAATCAAAATTAGTAGGCGATGATCAGACTCATCTTAAGTATTATGACCAAAATAATTTATATGGTAGTTCACAATCCAAACCACTCCCTCACTCTGAGTTTAGCTGGTTAGATGATAGTGAAATTCAGCATCTCTCCAACCCTTCTAACATACTAGCAATTCCAGATGAAGGTGATTGGGGATATTATTTTGAGATAGATCTAATCTATCCAAATAATATTAAACATAAAACCGTAGATTTTCCACTCGCACCCGAATCAGGTGAAGTGACCAAAGATATGTTTTCCGACTTTATGAAACAATTTCATAAAGATTTAGAATCATGCGATCAACCCGACTATAAGCCTTGCCGCAAACTTTTACTCACCCAATATGATAAGGAAAACTATCTAGTCCACTTTAGCATCTTAAAATTTTATTTAGAAATGGGCATGATTTTAAAAAGAGTTCACCGCATTATTAAATTTAGACAGTAAGCCTTCCTCAAACCATATATTGATAGCAACAGCCAGAAACGTGCACTAGCCCAAAATAATTTTGAAAAAGATTTTTATAAGTATAAGAATAATAGTCTATTTGGTAAGACGATGGAGGATGTTAGAAAACGTGTAAACTATAAACTAGTCAATGATGTTACAAAATTTAAGAAATTGGTCTCATCACCTCTATTCATCGATAGAGACATTATCGATGAGGACCTTGTAGGTGTTAAAATGATAAAATCTGAAGTTGAGTTGTGCAAGCCCATCTATATTGGCCAAGCTGTACTAGATTACTCTAAGCTTGAAATGTACCAACTCTTTTATAAAATACTAAAACCATGTCCTCTCGTAAAAGAGGTTCGTTTGTTGGGTGGTGATACAGATAGTTTCTTCTTAGCCATTACCACTGAAAAAGATTTAAGTTTCAATGAAGTAGGAAAATCTTTAGAAAGATATTTTGATACATCAAATTATCCTACTGATCACCCACTCTACTCCATCAAAAATAAGGCAAAACTTGGCTGCTTTAAGGATGAGACAGCAGGGAAGGAAATAGATGAAATGATTCTCCTCCGACCAAAAATGTACAGTATGAAATTAAGGGATAGCGACGATAGTATTAAGCGTGCTAAAGGCATATCAAGATCATTGGTCTCTAACATGAAACATAAAAATTTCAGGAAAGCCTATAGAAATAAAAATATAACGTTTGTCAATATGACAATCTTAAAATCTAAGTCGCATGAGATCAAAACTCATACTTTTAGGAAACGGGCGCTTTCAGCATGGGAGGATAAGAGGTGCTGGTTAGAACACAACATATCTCTTCCACATGGACATCCTGACACAAACATACCACCACCCAAAAGAATTAAACTCACACTACCACATTCAGGAGACGTCTTAGCATAATCATCCTTAACTTAGTATTTTCATGTTGATTTCTGTAGATAAACATTGCTGTTTTATGTATCGCATGAGATCGTTTCTTCCTTGTGAATATATGCCTACAGTCAGCCCATTCCCCTATACCTGTGAAAAGACTTTTTCATACACATTTTTATTTCAATAAACATATCACAATGACTTCACTTTGTTTTCCGAAACACTAAAGTTACGAGGGATTTAGTATCTTTCAGATGGATGCACTCTTGTAAACCATTGGTAATTTTGATAGCAATAGAGGGTATAGTTTGTTTGACGACGGGATGATAGAAAATAGATTCAAACATCTTCTCGACTATTCCATATGAAGCGTCTTTATCATGAATGAAATCGCGTAAAATGTATTCTTTTTTCTCACCAACAGAAATAGGTAGAATCAAATCACTTTGAATGTAAAGGTGCTGTTCATGTTTATCAAGTGTCATTGGTGTTTCTATACCAATCGTATGCGCAGCAGTAAACACAGTTTGTAGCATTGAAAAACCAAAGAGTTTTTTCAAATTTTTACTCAATTGACATTGAATGTCATCGCCCAGTTTCAGGACAACGCGTTGATTTTCAATTGAAAACGAAATGTGGTGTGTCTTTACATCATATTTACTTTTCATCACATGCTTCAACTTCTGTTGTATATAAGGATTTACTACATGAATGAAGCTTTCAACTGTATGATATAGACGCGGCATTATATTGATAGCAACTTTAGATTCTTCATAAGACTGGTAAATTTTCTTGATGCGATCACCATAGATGTCCACCCACCATTCATCATTAACTGAATCAGCTTTAGTGTGATATTCATGAGAAGCATACACCACACCGCTTCCAATAATAGGTGTATAATGTCTTACAAAATGGCGCAAGGTTGGAGAGAAATAAACTGTAAGTTTGTCATTATATTTCTGAATAACCAACTTATCTTTGTCCGCCATAATTTTCTCTCCATACTTCTTACCCACAGTCTCATCCCATCGTTTTACTAACTCAATAAGTGATAAAGGTTGAACACCACGCTTTTTCAAAATGATGCGTTCTTCGCATTCTACAACATCTTCATCAAATATTTTAAATCTATAATGAAATTTGTTGATTCGATTTGAATAAACTTTTCTAACATTTGCAGTAGCAATTGACGTTAGATGTAGTCCATGACCAAAACCAAGATGTGGATAGAATTCATTATCCAACCTCAGTGTAAGACCTTTAGTAAAAGAATGAAAGCGAAGGAACTGTCTCCCATTCCAATGATAGATAGTAAACTCATAAACTTTCTGATCCTTATTCTTCATGATGGAAGTATTACCACTGTTGAATGCCTTAATAATTTTCTCATTCCCAAATGGACCATAATAATCTGATTTTATCTGAATCCATTCATAGTTCCACTTTCCATCTGATGTTAAATTGTATGGGAACTGGAATGCATTATTCATCGTTATTCCATCATGGGTGCGAGGAGTCAATATCATTTCTTCTCTTTCTACCCTCTATCATATCTTTCTTCTTCTCCGTTTCTTCCCCATCAATCATTCTCACACTTCTGAATATATGCTATCATAGCAAATACTACTAAGAAACTACGACGAAAACGGAAAACCGGAAAGAAACGGCCAACCCCTCCCATTTTTCACTCCACCACAAAACCTAAAACCGAACCTTCTCAACCCTCACAACCTCCTCCAACCCCCACACACTTCAAAATGTAGTGGGAGTGTGGGGTAGTTTTGTGGGGCTATTTAATTCAATTCCTACAACTACTACTTCTTATTCCTAAAACTCGATATAGCGGGTCCTGATGGTTTATATTTTTGGGAAATTTATTATATATTCATAGAGCTTTTACTGGGCAAGTAGATAATAAAACGCGAGTGAGTTCCTTGATTTTTCCATTTTCACCATTTCCAAATTATTCTCACAATTGGAAAAAATATATTACAAGCATAATATTAGCATGACTTATTGATCATTAAATCGCCACTGACTCTTAAACTCTAACTACATATTAACTCACCTCTAAACTCTTTCATTATATTTCGGAAATGGAGTGAGATACTTGGACGGACAACAAACAACGACAAGAAAACCCGACAACAATCAACAATACATCGCATCTTTATGAAAAAGGAAATGCAGAACACCAACGACAAACAAGTAAACCAACTCCACACAAAAAAAGACACACGACAATCACAAACGCAACAAGCACGACAACATACAACGCACCTTACTACGCAGCAACCAATCACAACACACCCGCACGCTCGGCAGAGCACGAAACGCAACTCACCACAGCATCGTCGCGTATCGCGTCATAATAACATAAGCAATATCAAATTTGTTTTGGGATTGAGTTATAATTTCAGTTTCCTGCTTTGTAAAACAATATGGGCACATGTTCCTTGAAAAAAAGTATGCCTCAAGCTCAGTATAAAATACTAACAGCAGCTTTTTTTTTGGCTGATAAGGTATCATCTTGCTAACAATATGAGCTGCTTCAAACAACTACCCCCCCACAACGTGTACATCTAAAACAAAAACAATCTTCATCTTCAATCCGCAAACTTCAAAATCTCAGAATCTTCACTTCATCTTCAGTTCCAACAAAACAATCAAACACAATCTTTTCATAAAACAAATCTTCATAACTTCAAACAAACACACAGTTCACAAATCACTTCAACCCACAATTCTTCCATCTAACACAAAACACTTCAGTAACATCTCATAGTGAAGACGCCTACATCTTCACAACCAATATGGAATATATCTGGAAACAAGTTAAGCTAACGACGCGGATAGCGACCATTCTGTTCCTGCCTATGCCTGGGTCCTGGCGCTGTCTGGTGCAGTGGTCGCTAATCTTTGGATTACAGTAACCGGAAAACAAATCAACCGTACATATTTAAATTTAAAAATTAAAAGATATTTTGGAATCAAAACCTTTGATCAAAAACCCCAAACTGAATGTCCATTATAGTTTATATTACTAATTAAGTATTCAATAAAACAATAACAATTATACAATAAATAATAACATAAAGTCCAATAATATAATCGCTTGTGTTTTCCATTTTTCTATTTTTTTCCACATATAGTGATGACATAAAAGAAAAAGAAACCAACCCAGAAACAAAACCCATTCTTCTTTTTTTTTTTTTTTATTTATTTATTTTTTTTTTTTTTCCAGAAAAATGAAATATGTTTTGCTTGCTGTATGCTTTTCTCATTATTTTCATATTCACAGTTTCATTTAAATAAATCTACAACGCCACATGTATAAAATAAAACCAATTTAAAAGTTAAAAAATAAAAAATAAAAAAAAAACCGAAGAGTAATAATGCCCAAAGAAGGAGGGAGCGGAAAAATTAAAGGGATGCGAGGAAGATCGGAGGCAAATCAAACACAAACTCTTGTTTCATGTGAAGATAAAATACCACCTAAAGGAAAGGCTAGCTACAACACGACTTCTCTGATATAAATCAAAGATAAAACACGACCATTAAGACCGAGAACCATTTTTGCCTGATCAAACGTGTTGATTTGGGCCTTTCACATGAATAAATGTTGCCATATCCTATAATCAGATTTTTCCAATGGCACAGCTTCCAGATGTCTGTGCTGTCATAGTGGCTGCATAACGATTTCGTAATAAGAAACTAGATGAAAATCTCGGCCTTGAGACAAACTAATATTTACTAGGAGATCAATAGCATCCAATTAATTTACTTATGCAGTCTAATATGTGATTAGTATGATTTAAAGAAAGTACAATGTTGGCCCCGCGAACTTAGACTGGTTGTTTGTACCACCACCCTAACCCCAATCTAACTCCAACTACCTCAATCACATCAACCTGCTCGAAATGAGAATCATTAAATTTTAAATCTTTCGTTCAATATTGTTTCCAGGCCTCAGGCAGAGTCATGTTTGTTCTTTTTCTTTTTCTTGTTACTTTTTCTTACCCCTTTATTCTCGCTTTGGCTTAAAAAAAAAAATAAGACACCAAATCTTTCTACTAGTCTTCCCCTTGAACTTTTCTTCAACACCCACCGTCATCGTACGGTCCTTCTCATGTTTCTGTGGAATAAGATTCTACATAATAAAGCTTTTTTCCTTCCGTTCCCTACCTCTCGAATATATTAACTGTATTATGGACCTAACGTGGGTCTGGTCAAATACCGTTACAAAACAAATTAATCATGCAGCTTGGTTTTAATGGGGCCGGCATAAGCTGAAGGGGTAACCTAAATTCATTCTTAAAAAAAAAAACTTTGGTACTTAAAAAACCAACAAAGCCCAAAATCTTTTTTACCCCTGATCACGATCAACTACAATTGAGTGTACCATGATGTTATGTCGATCATCGTCATTGTTTGCGGAGCATAAAAATTTGGACACTATTTTTTTTGTAATTTAACCAATTACCTATTTAAACAAAAAAAAAACACGAATTATTAAAAACAAAGTACCGCTAGCAAAAGCGCTTTTGAAATTTTTCAATAAAAAAATCATATTATAGGACTTTTTATATTATTTTTATAACAGATCAAATTTATTTTCACCCTCCAGATAAGAAAATATAATATGTTCCTTTCCTATTTTTTCATTTATTTCCGCCGCTTTCCCCTCCGAAGTTTACCGCGCGCGGGTTCGGGCCATAGGGTGTTGAAATGTAAATAAGAAGCTACGACCCCTCGAAGGGGCAGGCCGCCCTTTTTTTCACCATTGGTAAAACCGGGCTGTTACGGTCTCATTTATTTATTCATCAGTCATGGACCATCACGCGCACCTCATAGATCAAATAGTCTAGACAACCCCCACAGGTTCTATGGAAAACACAAACATTAAGGAACAGGTGAAAATGCCCACAACAAATAACCCACGACCGACGGAATGGGGGGTGATAACCAGGCCCAATCTCTTGGAAACCACGTCCACCAATCCCACACCCAGGCCGGCAGACCCAGACAACAACAGACGGACCCACAATGTGAAGGAGAACTCTCCCCAACCCCGGGGGGCGCAAACATGCACTATCGAGAACACCCCCCAAGTTCCAAACCATCAAGATCTCTCACCCACCCCCACCGCCGCCTCCCTATCTCGGAACCCGGGTATTGCCTCCGTGCACAAACACGGGATTTAATTAGCTTTCTGCCTTGAACTACCAAAAAAACCAGACCCACTGGAGCAGTTGCTGATAGTGAAAAAGTTAGAGAGTGTACGCGCAAAACGAGACTCGCGCCGTACCCTCCGCCACTTAAATAAAACCGTCCCGGTTAAAAACTCGGCCACAAAAATCAAACCAACCGCTGGCCACCCAACAAACTCACCCCGCCGCGGAACACGGTCCCACTGCCACTGAGGCCCCAATACGCCCACCCGGATGGGGTCGCGGAACCTCACAGACCGCACCTACCGTCCGCGGCGGGCCCAACGCACACCCCTTTCAACACATACCACAGAACCAACCAGTTATTGACCATAGGCAACCAACACCTATCCTTTATCAGTCACCACCACCTGCCGGACTGCCGTGCTCGACACCCCACACCAACACGACCCACCGAACTCCAGCCCCCCCACGTCGGTTGACAAAGCATAATGTATTACACGGCCTCGTGACACACAAACCTACCCACGCCCCCCAAAAAAAACCCTAACGTAGACAAGGGAAATGACGCATTAAAGAAGACCAACGCGTGTGTTACCACCGAGCCACACCAGGTACCGGCTGCCCCCTCCGCCTAACGACCCAGCGCCCACCCGCGCCCGCAGACGCCCCACCGCAAGACTCGTGAGTAACTAATAATCTGGTATCGTCCACCCCACCACCCGTTCCCCGAACCGCACGTCCACCCGATCCTTCGCCGCACCCCTCGCTCACTCGGACCAGCACATTCGACCTTGCCCCGCTGTCCCACTCCCCGGGGACGCACGCGCCCCCCCGTAACCCACCCAGTCCGCCGCCGGCCACAGACCATGATCCGACCCCCGCCAACCTACCTCCTCGACTCCCACCCCACAACACACCTCCCACACACCCTGAACAACGCCAGCCAGCCCCCCCGCACCTCGGCCTCCCCAACGCGGGGATCCCCCTCCCTATCTAGGCCCACCCCCGCACTCGTCACCCACCCACCCCCCCCCACGCCGGGTCCCCTACCCCCATCCACCCCACCGCCCCGGACGGTACTCTTTTTCCGCCCCCGACACCCCCCTACAACTATTAGTTCAATCTCTTATCCTTTCAGAACCTCGATATTTCCACTAATTACTGACGACACATTATTTTCTAAAATTATATTAATACCCACTAAAAAAACTTTTTTAACACATCACTTTAATATCTACCACCACTATTTCTTCACACTTTCCAAACAACGTTAAACCACACACCTTCCATTTCATATCACTTAAATCCCACTCAATTTTCCCACAATTACTTTTCTTACCACATTCTAACCGATTAAAACTTACGTTAATTCATATAATAACAAAACCCCTCGCTTTTTTTCTACAAAAATAACTCTACCCACTATTTCATATTTAAATTACCTTCTCTTTATCCTTTAAACAAATTCTATCCTTCACATGCTAGCCCTTTTATCCATTCACCTCCCACTATAACTTCATTTACACCCCTTAAAAACTTTCACTTTCCACTACATTCTCCCCTTATGGACCCACCATTCATAAGTCCTAACGCTTTCAAAATTCCCCCCCCCCCCCCTACTATATTTCTTCATATCCCTTAACAACCCACCAATTTAACGACCAATCCTCACTTATCCTTTAACACTCCCACATTTGCTCTTCCCACTATTCATCTTTCCTACTTGGCTTCAATAAACTTATTTTCCAAACCTCACCTGTTTTCAAAGCATCAATGCTACGAATTTCAGTAGCAAATACCCACTTCTTTACCGTCCCTCTCTGTTTTACACAGTTTACGTTAGCCTCTTCTACTTAGATTAACTTTATCGTTGCAACGTTAACATCTTTCCCTTCCCAATTCTATAACGACATTTAATTTCCCTTTTTACTTCTATCTTGACGAACAAACCACTTACCTACACATATTAGCATTTTGTCTTCTTTCGTCCTCTGATCTTACATATTTCATATGTTACTTCAGGTAAAAATGGTATCTTAACACATCCGTACAGATTACGCCTTATCATACTAATTTAACCCCCACTTTTCCCAAATAAATCACACTAAAGAAACCCATGGCATCACTACATTCTTTAGTTCTACATCTAGCTCTTAATTTCACCCACCTTTCAACTCCACTTAACGCCACTTCAATACCCACCTTACATCAACAAATAGACGTTCTAAAACTAGTTTACAAAAGTACTCTTCACTTTTCCTTTAACGGTGACCATTAGCATACAGTCTACCCACTTTCCTATACAGATAAGTAGCTTTTTCATTTCCTTTATTACCATCATTCCTTGCTTAACCAAACCCGACGACTTTCTCTCCTTACTTACTTTAATCATAACCATACCAAAATACTTGCCACTAAATAACCCACATACTGGCGCTCTCTTATCTCCATTCCATTCCACTACTAACACACTATATTCTTAATATAACAGACTTGATTTTAAGCTATTTCTTCAATCTCACTTCAAGAGTATACATTATCTTTTTCGCCCAATTTCATTCAACGAGAAACTCTTTAAACAATATTAACAGCTCAATTTTCCACTTAAACCCATAATTTCTCAAATTTTACTCTTGCACCCAAAACCACTTTTTACATTACCTTGATTTTTATACCGACGCGTTAAACTTTCATCTTCTCTAACAGGAATTAAACCACCTCGTCCCGATTCCTTTGATATACTACTACATACCCACTTCCCAATTCCCATTTAGCTGTTGTGCATGATCAATGGGAGTAGAAAAGAGTGCGGCTCGATTACTAGCAAATCTCCTTGTAGCCGCATTGCTAAGCAAAATATGATAAAACGACATTTTTATATTGCTGATCTGCGGCTTTGCATAACATCATGAAGACTTGGATTTTGGACTCTCTACAATATATCAGAGTTGATCGTGATAGAAACGTACACTTCAAAAATTCTCATGGACATACATCAAGAGGTATTACATTAACATGGCGACAATTTGTCAACCTCAATGATATCATGAGGGATTTGGAATATTTTGAAACATTAAGATTCATCTCCTTGGGTGATCAAAATTGGCTTCAACGTCGCAACAATGAAATTCAAATCTGCCATTCTCATTCCGCAAACTGTTTCTCATTTCGCAAATACAATTGGGAGAAGTATAGAAGATACATACATCGCTCCATCATGACATTTATTCGTCGTGAGTTCATCGCCCTACTATGCAAATCTTAATCAGACATGACTATCACGCACCATGAGTTGGAAATTAGATTCCCTACAACGTATTGAAACGGATCATGGTCGAAACGTCTATTTCAAAGATTCAACTGGAAATGTGAGAAGAGAGTTTGCTTTATCTTATCGTCATTTTCAATCTCTACATCATATCATGAAGGATTTGAAATACTTCTATATGAAAAGACATTCACGTATTGGAAATCGCATCTGGTTGCGCGTCAACAATCGGCGAATTCAACTCTATCATTCCCAACTGCATACTAACTTCACATTTCATCAAGGTAGTTCGGAAAAGTATAAAAGGAAGGTACATCGCTCAATTTACTCATTCTTTCATCATGAAGCGCCATCGCTACACCATCGTCAACATTCTCCGTCGCTTCAGACTCTACACCAAAATCGATCTCACAACATTACACCAACACCTTCCAAACAGCAAGTATTACCCGGGCCGACCTCAAATGTTAGTGGTGAAGATGAAAAATTCACGGAATCTTCAACTCTTCCCAAATGGGACTGTACAGATCCTCGGCGCCCTTTCTCATTCATCGGCGCAGTCAATGCGCTTAGAGCTACAAAGACTACTACGTCGGATATGGAAGAGGGAGAGGTGTGTGATGTCGAATCTGACTGTGGACAATATGGTGATCTCTACTCAATTGAGTGAAAGTGTATCATTTTTGAAGATTCGTACCAGCAGTTACAATTTGTGTTATGAACCCGAACTTTTTCCTGCAGCTCTCATTAGTTGTTGGTTACCTGTGCATGTGGCAATCTTTCATAATAGTAAAGTGATCATTACTGGACTAAAATCTCATGTACAAGCAAATGTGATCCTAGACTATCTCATTGAGTATGTACGTACCCAGCGGATTGTAAAATAAAAAACAATTTTTCCAACATGATGTTTTTATTTCAAATCTTGATAGAACTTACAAATCATTTTTTCATTAGAGGATGGATTACATGAAAAGTTTTGAATAACAGATGCAAATCGAGATACATGTAATCGTTTTAAGATGAAGTACAGTACAAAAGCACCACACGTTGATGAAAGTGGATGTTGTAGTATGCGTTCATTTCGCTGATATTGACGCGTATGTTTTCTCAACCACTGCTGTGTTGGTATATTTGGAGGTTGAGCAAGAGAGTCAAATAGTTCACCACGTCGGTCTTCTCCAATAAAGATCGCTTTCCAATGCTCACCGCCTAAATTCTGCGAATGAGTGTTTAGCACAATAAAGATGGGATAGTGATTTACTGCAGGTGGTAAGGTATCGAGTGGATAGACATTATCGAAAGCTTTCAACGTCGCTTCATCTGCATTACGCTGCACTTTAGTCTTAATATCGTCAGCAGTCAACCAACTCATTAACGATTATACTGAAGAATCACGTCACGATACTTTGTAATTTCAATATTTGAATCGAAGACTGCATAAATTAATACATTGATCGTCTCAGGTAGTGTTCTTTTGAACGTCAAATCCAAACGAAATATTATGAGGCACGTTCGCTTAACGATAGGGTGCACTAATATCGCTGTCAGCAGTCAAATCAAATGCATAAATAGTATATCCACTCTTAAACTCTTTCATAGTCAGTCCGTTGGTGTCATCCGTATTGTAAAAGCCAAAGACATCCATAAAATCAACATAACTGCGCATAAATTGATCCGTAGAAAAATCTGGTTTGTAGGGTGGACCAGGATGACTCACACCATTTACACGTAAAGCAATTTCACTTAACTGATTGTGTTTAAAATTGAAAGGATTCTTCTTTATATTACCATTAAATGCATCATTTTCAACCATTGCCACCATGAGGAGCTTCGGTGCTTCCGATGGAAAGAGGCCATCTTTCATGAAACTCTTTTGATCTTTCGGAATTGTAAAGGTGAGAAGCTTTGTATGCTGAACGGGGTAAATAGCATTTTGGCGGTTAAGACCTTCAGCATGCCCTCTAATGACACTTGGATTCGGTACTACTCGACGAATGTAAAGTGCAATATCTTCCACATGAATTCTAAAATTGTCAACTTTAGCAAATGCATTCAGCGCAAATTCAGGCTTATTCAATGTCAGCTTGAGTCGCATGCTGGTATTACAGAGTAAAAACTTTGACTGTCTAAAGAAGTCTAAATTCAGCGGACCATATAGCTGACATACTTTACTATCTTTAATCATAGCAGATCGCTTTACAAAGCCACTGTTTGTTTCAACATCAAATTTTCCTGCTTCATCTCTGTACCATCCCATGGCTTCCATGTGACTTTTTTGTGCTGCTGGATGAAACTGTGATACATGATTGAAATATGATTTATAGGGATAATCGCTTTGACCACCTTCCACCTGCTGCTCTCCAATCGTTAGAGAAACATCGCGAAGTAATTTAGTCAATGGTAAATTGTTCAGTCCAACTTTATGTGCATCGTCAATAGCAGTTCCATCTGCTTGCTGAATTCTAAACCTCAAATCAAGCATCGCATAACTCAAATCTATGTAGTCATCACTACCACCAGGAATAACAAATTCAATGGGGCCAGCATTCTCAGCTGTTCGAGGATGATAATCTACAATACTTGAACTAAGAATATCTGTCTGTATGGCTTGTTGATCAAACAAACAAAAACCGGAAGTTTTACACTCCATGATTAGAAGTTATAGCAGCGTCGTCGTTTAGCGCCTGATGAATGATTAGAACCTCTGCGACGTTTGCGTGAATACCTTTTGACTGAAGATCGCACCTTACCAGCTCCGCGATGTTTCCTCCTTCCTTTATTCATTCGTTTAGGTGATTTCTTTCCTTGAGTAACACCAGCAAAGGTCTGCTTCAATGTTTTTAAACCGCGTTCCTTCCCACGATTCAACAAACTGATCTTAAAACTTCTACCTCCGGAAAGATCACTAGCAACATCACCAGCAAAGCCAACGGCATTACTTAAAACATTTCGTTTTAAAGATCTTCCGACATTGGATATGAGAGGTGCTACAACAGATTTCAGTGCACCAAGTATGCTACCTCCACGTTGGCGGCGAGCGCCGATGTAAATTTGTCCTCCACAACTTACATAGGAGGGTCGTGAATAAAATGAGGCAGTTGGATTCATAGCTCAAACCCTAAACATTGTTAGTTACAACTTTGCATGAATCACTGTCGATCACTTAGATGAAAGATGTCGGCACGACGCATCCAAGAGTTCATACTTGAAGGATAACCGACCCATTTAACAAGACACCATTTTTCACCTTGTCGTTTTTTACTTTGAATGAATTTCTCTACGAAATATGTTTCACTTTGAGTGACCAACTCAATCTCATCGCGGTAAAAGCTACCCTCAATTTCTTCATTATCGTAATCTTTCAACTTGTAGGTGGTGGGAGAGTCTTTTTGATTAATCCTTGATACTGTAAATACCTCCTCTGTCCAATTCGGGAGGTACCCTTTAGCAAAAACACTTTTCACTTTTGAGATACGAACTTTATCACCAATTTTCACATCACTTTTCACATGAGTGCGTTTACGTTGGAATGATTCGCGCACTTTATCTACATTGTCAGCATTTACATCTACTGGTCTGAGTCCAATAGAACGATGGATAGAGTGATTGTAGGCATGGAGTGTATCTTGTAGAAGCTTTGTCCAATTTTGTGTCACGTTGGCAGTAAAATGTCGCCACAAGCGATTTTTTAATGTGCGATTAAAACGTTCAACGAGTGCAGCTTTATAAGCACTCTTTACACTAAACAACTCAATGTCATGCCTCTCAAATAATCTTCTCACATGCTGATTTTCAAACTCTTTTTCTTGATCACTCTGAATTCTTTTTGGAATCCGACCTTCTCGAAAAATTGTTTGGAATGCTTTTGCTACTCCTTTCCCTTCTTTAGTTTTTAAAGGTTGAGCCCACGCATAACGCGAGAAAATATCAATGACGGTTAAAATAAAATTATTGTCCGAGTTATGTTTTGAAATGGAGGCGACATCGCACATATCTGCTTGCCACTGTTCATCGATGTCATGAACAATATAATGGCGGGTACGGTACTTCTTTTTCGCTTGTTTGTGGAGTGTATAGGTAGCCTGACCCTTTAACCATCGTTTAACTTGTGATTGTGGAAGACCACTCGCTTTTGATAATTTCTTGATAGATGCAAATCCTGCCGGATGTTTTACATCATAATAGATTGACTTCAAACGTTCGGTCGATGACGGCTGACTCTTTTTCCTCCTTCTCATCTTTTTGTTTTCTTGCCTTTCTACATTTACAACAACTGCAGCATTTAGCTTTAGCGGTTTTGTGATCGTGTTCACATTGCTTAGGGGTTTCATTGTGAGAGCTGGCGCAGCAAGTGCAAGTGACAACGACATTCACCTCCGGCGGTTCATTACATGGTAGGCAACACATCTGCTTCATATTAATAGTCTGAGAACATGTATTTCTTGGGAGGAGCTGTTTTACGTTTTCCTTTTACTAGTTTTAGTGGTGATGTAGATCTACGTCGAGTTCTTCCTCTTGTTTGCTTAGTGAGTGTGGGAGGGGATGTAGAAGGTGACGTCTTAAACCAATTTGTTGGCATTTTCATCGTCTGAAGCATTGGAGCAGTAGCCACTGTTGAATCAAGTTCTTTCAATTTTTCATTATTCAAAGCAAATTTTGGCACATTATGCTTTTTCAATAGTTTAAGAAAGTATGACCAACCAGGTGGAACATAGCCCTGACGGCGCTTTCTACGTGTCGCATACTGAATCAAGTCTTCATAACGTGAAGCATCAATCACTTTATTTTCATCTGTAATGATTTCTCCTCTATCATTTACATTGAGGTGGGGTTCAATACTGTTGAAAAGAGATATGGCATGTGCGCGAGATGCTAAAGGTGTAGCAGTCGATACAGAGTCACGCATCTTATTCTTCAAGTTTTTCAATTGCTCAACAGTTTCCGATTGTAATAATACAGCACGATGTGGATCTTTGATGAGAACATTTTGCTGATAATCTATTTCTTTCCTATACATTTGATTTGCAAGAGGTTGCTTTACTTGCTGCATGGCAGTCAATTGTACATATTCATCCTGAGGAATAACAATCATGCGAGAATAAGAACTCATAGTTTGTAGATAATCATGGGAGTTTTCAAAATATCACTTCGAAATCTAAATTCTTCCGGACACTCTTGCGTAAAGTCAATGAATAAGTAACCGTATGGTTTTTCAGTAGCTGCTTGAAAAATTTCAATTAAGGCTTTTGATCCTCTTGGTGCAACTTGTCGCGCTAAAATTTCAAATTGACTTTTATCTTGCGGATTCTTGAAAATAGCATAATAGTGTGTATTCAGGTTTCTTGTACGAGCTTCTTTTCCATCAGGAAACAAATTTTGTGTGATATAGATGATAAAACACCTTTTATGATGTGCTGCACGAGTGAACATATCTGTAACATCTTTTGAATTCTTACTTTCTTTTAATAAATCATCCAATACAACAACATCATTAGACTGAAGTTTATCCACTGGAATAATTCCCTCATGTCGAATAAAGTTGCGACTTTGCAATTCCTGAAACAGCGACGGTTGATAAATACCATAACACCAAATCACTCGATTGATAGGTTCCTTAAACAACTACATTCTTTTATCCAATAAATTCAGCGTGAAAGCAGTTTTACCTGCATGAGATGGACCTGATACAGTCAGAACTTTATCACATTGAAGTCTGAAATCCATTTTATTACTTTGAGATTCAACATTTGCATAATTAACGCTTAGAGCCAAAGATATTACCCAATAGGTTGCCCACGGCAGGAGCTATCATTGGAAGTATTGCTGAAAGGAAACCGCCCTTTTGTGTTAGAGTTTTCCTCTTTCTTTGAAGGGTGACTTTAGGATTGGAGATGAAACGCAATTTCGTAGCATATCGCTTAAGTAACTTTCGTTGTTTTGGCGCTAATTTCTTCGTCCTCAACTTTCTCACATGAGAAATAATTTCACAAATGAATTTATCGTTGGCATGTCGTATAGCATTGTATCGCTGATTTGCTTTCATTCGTCGGAGAGCTTGAATGGCTGAAGAAAACTTTTGACTTTTACGTTTCGTCATTTTACGTTTCGCCATTTTCCGTGTTAGTCTTTGCTAAAACCTATCTTTACCACATTTGCATAGGTACTAACTATTGCGACATAAGTGACACTCGAAATGAGCAATGTCACAGTGGTTACATTTGCAAAGTTGAATGCAATTACGTATGAAACAGCGTTGACAAAAAGCATGCTTACATCTCTTGAAGATGCGCTTTTCATTTCCATCCTTTCGCTTACATACATCACAACACATAGTTTCACCATTACTGATGTCTATAGCAAGTCTTTTTGAAGATATGAATTTGCTAGCCTTTTCTAAATAATGGACGCATGTACAGAAGGAATATACTTCGAGAGTGAGCAGGCATAGCTCGAAAACCAGTTGTGCTACAATCAAGTACCACTGCATTTTCAATTTTTCTTTATGGAAAGTTGAATGTGAATATCTGAAATCGCTTCAATCACTAGACTGCTACCATGATGATTAAATGCGTGAAGACGTTCAGCAATTTTTATCATATGTCTTTTAAAAATTCTTGGGGGTGATCTACCACTTCCATTGAATAAGAAGCAAAATGGAAAGAGCGACTTTCCACCTTTTCCTTTCCAAAATGACTAAACTTAATTTTCGCAACTAATCGCGCCATGATAATGCTATCAGAGAATCTATTCATTAACTCTAGAAATAGAGTGCTAGCATCATCGACCACTGCTTCGATGTCGGTCTCATCTTTATGAAAATTTATCACATAATCTTGAACAGCTCCTTTTAAACTTTGCCTATGAAAATGTAATGTTCCGCAGTCGTTTGAGAAAGATTTGATCGCCCTTTATCTAACCCATCCATTGCATGAAAACAACTCTTCTCATAGTAACATTTATTGAATAACGGTAACAAGCATGCATTATAAATCAATGGTTTGAAAGAGATAAAATAGATACAGCTGGTAACTATCATACAGCGAGCAATGATAACCATACAGGACTTTGGCAGTGTTGAGGTAAGGAGGAAAGAAGCATTGGTTATGAACGTAGCTACTACAACGAACAGACAAAATAGGAACACACAAATCCTTAAAACGTTTCGTGACTTCATGGTAGTGTTGATTCACTCTACTATCCCAAGGCGGGAGCAAAATATCATCAATGATTAGATTGGGAAATACTTTCCTCTCCTTACCAGGATTATTACAAAAGATGCGTATAACGTTGAAAGTAGCTAACCATCGTTTAAAGTCAATAAGAAGAGCACTCTCACAAGAAAAGCCATAGTCTTGCAAATATTTCAGATTAAGGCCATGAATGTGTTTTCTCGCCCATTGATCAACATTGGGATCGCAGTTGGCATGTTGATGATAGACACTAACAATCTGATATGTCCAATTGTTCATAGCAATAGCACTGAGCTCCTGTACAGGTTCACCCTCACAATCCATAAAAATGATGATAGAAGCCTAAAACGGAAATTACACATCTAAGGAAACGTTCTATAACATATTACAAAATGAAGAATTACATCGATGCTTTTCACGACAAAATACACAAATGATATGATGGCAACGAAGAAGTAAAATGTATCTAATAAGACCACGTCTACGACACTCAAAGCACATAAGCGAATTGTCATAGGGTAGAGTTAGGAAAGGACTAGTAATTCTCCTTCTTTGATTTGCGTTTTGAGGCAGCATTCTTCTCCGACTTGCGCTTCGTACCACTGCTGTTAAGGACTTGATCAATTATGTCATCCACGTTGGGTGGTTTTGGAATATATAGGATGGATTCCATATGCATGGAGAGAGAGGCTATTTTATTATCCTTGTGCCGACCATAATATAGCCCATTCACTTTGAAAAGGATATCCCAAGTACCTTCTCCGAGCTCATCACATCTGATGGATGTTGAATGATCTCCCTCCTTCTTATAGTAAGTACACCAATGTGATACCGGTAGGCAAACTTGATTACCATCCCAAATCTTTCTATAGGGAGTATCCTTGTCATCTCTCGCCTTCCACTCTTGAGCAAGAGGAGTAGGAATGTCCATATTTAATGTCACATACTCCTCAATAATATCAAGTTGGTGGCGAATGTACGGACTCACGGGGATAAGTATGTAGTCCCCATACTGATTGCGCATTATCTTGACATCCGTGGAAGGGAGCATTCCCGTTTGGAGTACTACGCTATGATCGTCATAACGCAAGACTTGTTTAAATTTACGCTGTAGCGGTGTAGGATTATGTACCTTGGTTGTTTCTTCCACTGGCCTCAGTTGTAGATGATCTGATCGTAGCGAACCTTGTAACGTTTGACCGCCATTTTGTCCTACTAGTGCAGCAGATGGAGTAGATGCCTGAAAATGAAAAAGATTGTATTAAGTTTACGTTCAAGGGAGGAGAGGGAGGGAAGTAGCGACTTACCATTTTAGTTGAATAATAGAATAGGGAACTAGAGAGAGAGAAAATGTGCGTCCGTCACTCGTGTGATTCAACGATGGAATGATTCTCACTGTGGAAGGCTCGCTATTTATATAGAAATGCTTGATTCTCATTGGATGATGATCCTCATTGGACAATAACATCAAGCTGATTCCAAATCTGAAATCCGTTTTCCAATCCGATGCTTCGTTTTGGCGCTACAGCCCAAAACGTCCCAAATTCTAACTCTGTCGTTTTTCGCCAATCTCCCAAAATCTTAAATGGCGTCTCACATCTAAACGAAGACAGATATGAACAAGCCGATTCTTTCACTGAATTTGTCTCACTCTTAGCTATCAAACGAGCTAAATGCACGACAAAATCCGTCCACTAGAAGCCAAGATCGAAGCTAGCTCTCCCGAGGGGGGGGGACGTCAGCGAAAATTTTTCTCTCCGATTGCGTTCAAATTCACCATACCGATGCAGAATTTCACGCTGAATCCGAATCTGGCCTCCGTTTTTTCATCCGATGGTTCGTTTTGGCGCTACAGCCCAAAACGTCCCAAATTCTAACTCTGTCGTTTTTTCGAAAAATGTTGAAAATTTTTTCTCTCCGATTGACTTGAAACACACCATGCTGATAGAGAATTTCACGCTGATTCCAAATCTGAAATCCGTTTTCCAATCCGATGCTTCGTTTTGGCGCTACAGCCCAAAACGTCCCAAATTCTAACTCTGTCGTTTTTCGACAATCTCCCAAAATCTTAAATGGCGTCTCACATCTAAACGAAGACAGATATGAACAAGCCGTTTCTTTCAGTGAATTTGTCTCACTCTTAGCTTTCAAACGAGCTATGGCACGACAAAATCCGTCCACTAGAAGCAAAGTTGGAAGGTCGGTGCAGAGGGGGGGGGACGTCAGCGAAAATTTTTTCTCTCCGATTGCGTTCAAATTCACCATACCGATGCAGAATTTCACGCTGAATCCGAATCTGGCCTCCGTTTTCACATCCGAGCACTCCTTCCACTCGAAACAGCCCATTTTACAACCCAACATTCAGCAGATTGCACGAAAAACATCACACACTATAGCCTCAAGTCAAATCCTGGCGGTCGCCCAAGTCCACCACGACACTCTGTCGTTCCAGAGGGGGGGGGAGTCAGCGAACATTTTGTGAACGTGGACCAACCTGGCCGGCACACCACGACAGACCACAACCTCTGTCGTTCCAGGGGGGAGTCAGACTCGAAGCACCGCGGCGGCCGACCACGACACTCTGCCGTTCCAGAGGGGGGGGCGCCGGTCGAGTGTTCGCCGTTTTATTACTACTTAGGGGAATCACGTTTTAAAGAGCTTTGACAAAGGTGAGGCATCGCCGCATTCACTGGTGCAATCTATTTGCATTGACTGACTCGCATATAACTATAAGCCGTAACATCAGATGGAGACTTATTCAAACGTACGTTATGCCGCATTTTGATTATGTGTCGTCTATATATCTATTTCTCCCTGCATCTTGTAAACGAAAGATGCAGACTATGCATAACCGTTGTCTACGAATGGCTACCGGAGCATTCACAACGCCGATACCAGAACTTGTCAAGTCGCTCCAGACATACGAGTTGGAGCTCAGATGGCATATGAAGCTGTTTAAGGTGATGCAAGCAGTCTCCAGAACAAAGATCCAATACCGAGATACAGCAAGCATGACAGAGTTCATAACGAAGTACCAGCTGAATCCAGGCTATGCTCCAATCGCTCTTGGAGAACTTTTTGTGTTGTCGACGAACCCCATAAGAAATGTGTTTCAGCAACCGAAAGTGAGATCTGTGAAAGCTGGTGAGCGTTCACTGCGTTTCTACGGCACAAGCTTCTGGAAATAAGGTTCCCATGGACATCCGAAATTCAAATGCAGCTTCTATGAAAGTGACAAGTTATCTGAGAAGCTACCTTCAAAGACAAAGTGGCATTACTGCATCGTGACTTGACTTTCCAAGTTCACTCTATCTTAGTTTCCTTTTTTTACTCCATGTTTTCTAGTTTGTTCGTTTGAATTTACTGTATTTAGATTAGTCACATGCATGTCACATGTCGTGAATACAATACAATACATTTTTTGCAGTCTGTGCACGCTGCCTTCTCGCGATTTCCTATACAAAAGGCTGGGAAATGAAATGCTGGGTGCATTCGGCGAAGTTATCGCATCGCTCACTTTAGGGAAAATGATACAGATAGACCAGATCTCATCAGACAGACAGGATGACTTGTGTGCATGTATGCAGTGTATGTGCCGATCCGATGTGTTATTGGTAATCCATCATCATGTTATGGGAGAAAGAACAAGGTTCAGTCTTGAATCTAAGAACTATCTTTGACATTGCTACCGATCTGATAAAAGCAGCATTCTCTGTCAGAATATTAGCCAAAAAAATTGTAGTTGAAACTGGGCGGCCGATGCCTAAACTTCAAATGAATCCTGAAGCATCGAAAGACGGAAAGGCGTATATTCGTCAATACGACAATTTTTCCATGGCTGTGTGAAACTCAATCTGAATATCAATGGAGAAAACTTGATATTCATATTTTTGTGCAACCTACAAATCAGGCAAGGAGGTTCTTGACATGATGTTATTGATGACTTCGTCAAAAAGTCAAGAAGGATGGACTTCAATTTTAGATAATTCCACATATTCACGCTGTGAAGTACAAAAGATTCATTAGAACAAATAGTTTTTACATAATTTCAACAGCAGCCAACAGAGTAATGTAAATTTTCAAGATATATTTGAAATTAAGTTAACGCCCTTTTCGATATCGAATATGATAAATGATGCAATGTGCAAAGACGATGCATTAACTCTGAGCAAATGGGCGTTTAAAAAAATCCGATTCTGCGCATCGCATGCCTATCAATGAGTGGCACCGCACGCCACTGTATCATATCAAGTGATTTCTGACTTTTAGTGCAGCGCGTATGTACGCGGGTAGAAGAATAGAATGTCCTTAACCACGGATGTTTGGAGTGTTCCGTAATTACGCGTGGCATGTCACCTAGTGTAATCATCTGAGCAGAGATCATAGGCACGGTGCCACATGCATGGTCGGGGCAATCTCGAACCACTTCAATTTTTTCAATGTCGTATACATGCATTGCGCTAAAAACATCAATCCAGCGGAACCACCACAAATATGACCACGTATACGAACATTATCAAAGCTGTTGACTTAGCTCCTCATCATCAGTTTAGAATTTAGTACAGGACAAAAAAACTGAAGAATGGCTGATTGGCCTATACCATAGAAATTGATAACTATAAAACCCCTGGAAGTGTATGGCTTCATGCAAAAGTAGTGATCCCATGGCAAAAGGAAGGACAAAATGTGCAACGATGAGTCATCATGCTGACTCAGCCCCCCCTCTGGAAGGAAGTGGCCAAGGATGTGATGAGTCAGCATGATGACTCATCGTTGCACATTTTGTCCTTCCGTTTGCCATGGGATCACTACTTGCAAAACACAATTAGTAATGGCACAAAAATCGCAGGTATTTTCAGTTATACGCAATTGTCAACCCGATCCATAATTTGGGTTAATCAGTCACATGTGCAATTCTATAGGCTTTTGGTATAGTTCATAGTCCAACAAGCTCCCCCGGATGTGCCGCGACCTTGAGTCAATTTCCATTCTTCAAATTCAGACAAACAATCTATTTTTATGAGGTATACCCCCATTCTCCCCTATCTCCAGAAACCGGACTAAGAGTTTCTTGTAGCAATATGGAATTCTTGACGCATTCATAGACGGAGCAATATTGCAATGTGTCTTCACTGATGTTTTGGAATTTATCAATGGCTATGTTCGACTTGAGGGACTCGAAAGGGATCAATCAGTACGGCTGCAAGATAAAACCCGCTTTCAGCTGTAAAAGGAAGAGGGACTCAATATGAATATATCAGCGTTGCCATACTACTGTAAAATTTCACTTTTTTTGCGCAGCTTGAAAAAAATTGCGCAGCAAAAAAGTACAAATTAATTGTTTCCTACATCGTTGATATTATCCCTTTTTCAGCTTCACATTTTACATCAATTTCAGACGCTCTCTTTACCAGTTTATAAGTTTGTATTGCTTTCGTAGCATCTATTTATTTTTCAGTACATTCAATAATTGTCTATTTTTATAAAATTTTCTTTAAGGTAGTTTAATGCAGCTTCACTCCTGAAAACGCTTTTTATCTAAATTTGGTGCAAAATGAATTCTTGAGAAATAAAACAAAATTGTAGACTGAATACTTTCATTGAAAACGATGTCTGTTGCAAAATTGGGAAAATCCCATTTCGCATTTAAACTTGTGCACAATACAGAACAGGGTCAGACTGCACTGTTACAATTTACGAAAAAAAAATATATATGATTGATCAATAAAGATACGAAAACTTTCATAAATTGGTCCAATTATAAGCACACAATTACTTGACGAAAAATTATGCGTGATTCAAGGTACCTAAAACAAATAAACAAAATGTAAAATGCGCCATTTGATTATTATATAATAATATATTTATATATCATTTTCCCTTATGATGCACGTGTTTATGTTTTTTAAAATAGGCAATTAAGACGCGGACTGACTAATTAAGTTCGCTATACTGACTAATTTAGTCAATCCAACTTTTTGCCATTTTCTGGTTGCGACTGAGTATGATGAGTCGAGTCAATTGCAATTGCTTTGCCAAAAGAAAGTTATTAAAAGAAATCTAATTTTGTTGAATTTCCCTAGTACAGTACTTTATGAAAGTTGCATATTGAACAGACCCTCTTCAAGATCATGCAGTTTTATTAACTATATCAATCTAAAGCGAAAAAGAAATTATATTTCGGCTACACTTCAGCTTCAAAATGTTCGGTGTTTGGGGGGGGGGAGCACCGATTATCATGCTCCCCTTGCAAGCAGGTACGTGCGGCTAGCGCGCAGCTCTATAATCAATCCATCTCAGCTGTCGTTGTAGTCGGCTATAAAATAATTACATTATGAAGAAATTAATCAAAATCATTTCACAGTCTAAACCGGATATCGCATGCATAAATTATGACAAATAACAAAATATGCACAAAAAATTGATTTGAATAGAAATGTCTAATCTTGATTTGACGTCAGCTGTCACATTAGGTAACTCGATTAGTCATGTGGTGGCATAATAAATGCCCTCTTTAGAATGTTTTACCACTTAATGTTGATTCCATCATTGTATTCTGATGTTAATCATTACACTTTAAACTAAGACATAATTGACGTTAGAATAACTTCATTAAGTTACTAAGCCTTCGACTACGATGCCTGTACTGATTCGCATCCCCACATTGGCAGCAATTCTTTTTCTCTTTTTGATTGGTAACTTTGTAGAGTTCCGATCTGCCGAGCGCATTGCCACGGAAGCTTCCGATAAAATGTCTAAGCTGGCCTCATGTGTTTTTCAGCTCGCTGTCTTCTTGTATCTTGGCTTTTTTATCGGTAAGGAACTCCTCTTCCTTTGACACAAACTTCTGAAAATCACGACTAGTCTTTTCCTTCAACGAGATTTCAGCTCGAAATCTTTCTTCGACTGTATTTATTTCTTCCACTGCATCTTTTTCTTTGCATTTAGTCTCAGACATTGCTGTATGAGTTCCTTTCAACAAGGAAATCAATTATGGGGTGAAAGAAATTTGATGCGACTTTATATCCTTTGACATCTTTTACGAAAGAACTTTGGTCAGAGATGAGTTGGACTATCTATTCCGATTTTTCACACGAACAAGAGATTGAATAGTTAAGTAATTCAAGATGATTTTTGCGCAAAGGGTGCAAAACATTGCGCAGGCCAGGCAACAATGATGAGTACCTCCTCTTAATTGGAAAACACTACTATTTCAGGTGAAAAGGCACCTGGCGGATATATTTATTATTCTACTTGTGGTATTTCAAGAGTTAGCTAGGGCTACTAATCCTTGAAATAACACAGTCACATTTCTTGAATTAGGAAATTTATTGTCACACCTACTCAAATAAATTATTGCAATCGTACAGCAGGCAACTTTGGGCATAATTCTACCGGGAATTGATACGGGATTTCTAAATAAGACGATACTTGTTTTAGAATTGGCTTTGGGGAAAAACCAAGTGCGCAAGTTGATATTCTTTGACCAAATTAAAAGCTTTCTCAGTCAAATATTTCGATTTATACTCAGATCACCCTCAGACATTATCTCTGTATAGACAGATCGAAACATGTCACAATAGGCTTTATTTCATTTCATCAAAGAATATCAACATACTTGAATCTTCCTAAACTCAGTCATTGACAATGCTTCAATTTACGACTTAGCACAATCCCCGTTATTCCAAGAAAAATAAATACAGTATTTTTAACAATTTTTCTGTAATCAACAAATGTACACAGATACACATTTCAGATTTCCAGGTATCATACAACTAAAAGAGCAATCATCAACAATGTCTGAAAAAAGAGCTTACGTAGTAAGTACAAATCTCTCACAAGGTGGGAACAAAGAAAAGGTAAACATTTTACAAAACGTTGGGTTCTGTCAGTGGGACTATTGGGTGGGTTCATATCATCGACCTGTGTTCGGATTATAGTCTAAATACTGAATATCAGTAATAAGCAGAATACCGGAAGGAGGTAACTCCGATGCAGGAGCAATTACCGTAACAAAAGCTCCTGGCTTCACTTCTTCAATACACACGAACCCAAATACCGGATGGTCAGCGATGTCATCTGCACTGCATGCTTGACTGATGGCACAAATTCGATAATAGAGGGATTTAGCATTTGCTTCCGTTACTGATACCCGAACAGGCATTCTCCAAATCTGAAACAACAATATCAATGTCTAAATTCATGATGAAAACGAATGATCTAATTTTGAAAAAGCAGGTGGCTGCTCCTTCATGAAAACAATGGAATCGACTCAGACAAAAGAATAACAAAACGTATGAGTTTCACATCGAAACTGATGAGCTCAAAATTGTAAAATATATGTATGTGGTTGACATGATGAAAGCTGAAAATTTTCATCATCAATTTATTTCATCAGAAATAATCAATGTTTTCCCAATTCTTGAATTCAGCCTTCTCTTCACAAAAATGGATGGTGTTCAATTTCCTCCACTATCTGTTACCTGCTCTCAGCCATCATCCTGGTGTTTTAAATGGAGATTTCGACTGTTAAATACTGCATCGTTTTAGAACAATCCGAGTGTAACAAACAGAAAAGGAGCTAAAATGCCAAATGAGCGAAGTAATCTAGCTTGCGACAACGTGGAGGTGATCTTCTAAACACCTCTTTGGTTTAAGTATCAATTCATTGACTTTTGGATAGAGTCCAATCATTGTATCAATAACTCTATGGAGGTTGTGCGCCAAACAAATCGTCTTCGACATAAAAGCTGTCACTGCTCTAACCGTTTTCAATATGCATGAAGTCAGATGGTAAAAGACAGAAAAGAGATGACGGATATCAAGGCAGGAAGCGAGATACAAGTTGTTTATAAGAACTTATGTGTTTTTTCAAGAAATCATTTATACATGTATTTAAAACACTTATTCTCATAATATGCATCTTCGTGAGTAGTAAGTGTTTCTACACCTCTGGACCGCGCAAGATGGTCGCCGTCAACCTCCCCCCTCGTCAGCCTAGGCCGGCCGACGTGGTCCGACCCTGTCGACCTGGGACCCTGACCAAAGTTTGTTTCATCAAATTTCGCGACTTTCATGTTTCGACCTCCCCCCTCGGGAGAGGTGGCTTGCCGTGGTCGGACTAGGTCGTGAAAAGCTGAGAGTGAGAGAAAGAGAATGGCGGTGGTCCCATCTCAATCGGTTCAGCCGTTCAAAAGTTAGAGCCATTTCAAGATTTCACGTCGGACCTCACCTGAAAAAATCCTAAGTGTCAGTATGGGAAAAATTAAAAATTTTTCCAAAGTGTCGAATTTCGACCTGGGACCGTGACCAAAGTTTGTTTCATCAAATTTCACCGACCTCCTCCCCCCCCCTCGGCAGTGATCTTCCAATTTTGGTTCTAGTGGATGGATTTTGTCTTATAGATACTCATTTAAAAGAGGAGAAAAAACTGCCCAATGACATTTTTGTTGCGAGTCAATCGGATCAGCCGTTCAAAAGTTAGAGCCATTTCAAGATTTTAGGTCAGACCTCGGATTTGACGAAAAAATCCTAGGTGTCAGAGCCACTTATTATGGACAAAATTTTGAAAATTTTTCCAAAGTGTCGCATTTCGACCTGGGACCTTTACCAAAACATTTTTCATCAAATTTCACCGACCCCCCCCCCGGGGGGTATCAGTGAAAAGTGATGAAAAAAGTTTTGGTAAGAGTCCCAGATTGAAATTCGGAAGTTTTAAATTTTTCAAAATTTTCACCACACTGGAGCTCCCAAACTTAGGAATTTTTTCACTTGTGGCATTTTACATGGCCATGTGCTGAGCCACCCACTTCCCGTGGTCACATGAGAATGGTTCAGGTGTCATATGATAGAGCATGATGAGACGAATCGTTTGCAACAAACTGCATGTCGCTACGATCAATACTTTCGGAGACAGAGCCATTTTAAGTTTTCTTCTGTGCATATATAAACCCCCGCAACGTAAGTCTGATCACTTCATCGAAAGACGAGGTAAGCGACGGTCGTCGCTCTGAGCTCCCGATATCGGGATTTCACATGACTCTATCTTTGAAAGTATGCAAGCTATCTTCTTACTTCAAAGTTTGTGTGATAGAGTTTGATAGTGTCCTTACTACTGATAAAAATTTTTAAAAGTAGCATGAGTAGTATAATGCCGAATTTTTTAAAAATTCTTAATTTTCAGTTTTTTCAAAGTTTTAACATGTAGTCTGAGGTTTTCAAGTATTCTGAGTTCAAATCTGCTATCAGATTTCAAATTTGACTAAGTCTAAGGCAGCTTTGAGGGGCTAGATCCCAGCTACTGATCACTACCTTTGACTCGGCGTTGCTGTTACCACTTCGGGGCAGTGACAATTACGTCTTAAGCTGTAAATAGCGGGTATCGGGGAAAATCTTTCACTTCCCTAGTGATCGGTACAAGGCCTTCGGGCTGTAGACGGGATCGAGTGTCACTCACTATACTCAAATCTATTATTCGTCACTAAGTGTAATGCTTTAGGAATATGACTGTACTACATGATTCCAAACTTATACAAATTTCATTATCTTACAGTTAGCCATGGCAAACGACAAGAACCGCAAGTTCCATGTAAAAATGTGTGTATGTTGGCGAATCAATCGCAGTGCGGACGCCAAGGCATATGTCAAGAAGGCGGGAACCGACCACATGATTATCCTGAGTAGGGTTGCGTGTGTGAAGTGTAGGGTGTTGAAGGGAGTTGAGGATGAGGTGAAGTTTTACCGAGTGCATGCTGATTGTGTTGGACGTTTGGTGAATGACCATCGATTCACCAAGTTGATTGTTGAAGAGAGGGAGCGAATGTTGGAGATAGAGCGAGACGCCAAGGTGGAGAATGTTGTGGAGAATGATGAGGTGGAGAAAGCTGTTGCTTCGTTGGAGGCTGAGATTCAGCGAAAGAGAGTGCTTGAGAGTGATGATGAGGATGATGTGGATTTAGATAGGGAGCGTGTGAGAAAGTTGAGCTCTTCTTCCTCGGAGGTGTCCAACATCGTAGTTGAGGACCCCCCGCAGAGCTCATCTTCCCCAAAAGTGAAGGGTGGTGGGATTTGCGTGCAGTCGGCGAGGTGGATGAAGGATATAGAAACGAAGCATGTGTCGCAGCAGATGGCACATGATTTGTTGGTAAATAAATATGAAAGTTTGAAGAAGGTGAAAGACGAAGTCGTGAATGAGTTGGATGAGTTGAAAAAGAACGCACTGAAGTCGAAGGAGGTGGCGGATGAGAATATTCGAATGAGGCGTAGTGTGACAGATTTGAAGAAGACGCGAGAGTTGGAAGAGAAGAATGATGACTGTGAGAAGAGGGCGACTGCTGCAGAAAGAAGAATGAGAGATGCAGAAGCGAAGTTTGAGGAGATGACTGTGTTGAGAGCGAGGAATGTTGAGTTGGAGAGGAATGTGGCTCGGCGGGGTGATGAGAGATAGGTGTTTGAGAAGTTGGAGCGCATGAGGGATGAGTGGAATCGTTTGAATGAGGATAGGTTGTTTGAGTTTCACATCCCTATTCGGGATAATCATCTGGACGGTCAGGTCATTGTGAATAAAGACCTTGATGACTCGATCATCTGCTATAACGGGCACCCCCAAAAGAAATGCCTACACGCCACACTCCGAATGCGTGGGCACTTGACCGCCTTCTCTGTTAGGAAGCGCGCGAAACTGCCTAAGGATGTCTAACTCGGTAAGTGAAAAGCAAATGAGATAGTATATCCTATTGTAACACATCATTTTCATTGCAGATTTTTCCCCCTGCCTTCAGTCCCGAGAATGAACCAACGGCTCTCATAAGGGCCACCATGGGGCAAGACATGATAGAACCTCCTCGCGGTTTGCCCTGGGCAGTCTTCAGACTGGCGAATACTATCATTAAGTTGAATCTGCTATCAGTCAACTTGAACGTTACGTCGTGTTAGAGGGGTATATAAACCACTACCTCTCATTTAATTCTCATTCAGTTTTAAGTCATGATGGAAGCAACATCTCCTACTGAAACCATTCCCGACTTCATCATCCTCGATGAGTGGGATGAAGAGGTTGAGAAAGAGTGTGAGGAGAAGGGGAAGATCAAGAGGATCGTTTGGACGGATGAGGTGTGGACTCCAAATACCACCCGCATCCGAAAGGTCCCAAATGCACCACCGCGACTTAGGCGGCACAGGGAATATGACAGCCTAACGGTCATACCTATTGACTATTCAAGCCAATAGTCAACTTAGATGTCACCGAGAACGATCCACCGGCCCTCATAAGGGCCACCATGGGGCAAGACATGATAGAACCTCCTCGCGGTTTGCCCTGGGCAGTCTTCAGACTGGCGAATACTATCATTAAGTTGAATCTGCTATCAGTCAACTTGAACGTTGCGTCGTGTTAGAGGGGTATATAAACCACTACCTCTCATTTCATTTCAATCATGCAGACGCCGAACACTCAAGTCAGCTCTCCTGACAAGCCTCGGTTAAAGCCGAGAAATTTATTTCGTGAGTTTCAGCGGGCTTAAGAGCGAAAAAAGATTTATAACAATCTGGCACAGATAGGTGCATCTGAATTTAGCGATGATGATGATACGACTGAGTGGGACTATATACCACCCCCAACTACTCAGTCGGTATCAGTAGAGGTCGATGCTGCTACCATGGAGAGAATCAAAGACTCTCTCAGCAGAATCGGCCTGAAGTAAGATGGCTGATGACGGCCCCGAGAACGAACCATCGGCCCTAATAAGGGCCACCATGGGGCAAGACATGATAGAACCTCCACGCGGTTTGCCCTGGGCAGTCTTCAGACTGGCGAATACTATCATTACGTTGAATCTGCTATCAGTCAACTTGAACGTTGCAAATGAAGTTCGGTGTAATACTTCCTTTCGACAGGCGTTCCTGTAAAGGGCGGCGGTGAAACCCGTAGCTATGTATACCGCATGGGACATTCGGCAATGGTCAATCTTGTTAAACCTCTCTGCGTCATGTTTGCAAGTGATTGCCTCTGTCTCAACGTAGTATGCATTCGCGCCAGGGCGACATTTAGTCAGCTGTCGAAGGTTGCCTTATAAACTTTCCATTGCATACGTTATGAGAACCATGAGTTCTACCTGTCTCTATCAATGAGATGAATTGATGAATGGAATGAAATGGGAGGACACTCACGCGCCACACGCAACATAACACACTTCTCTCTTCCGTAGTCTAACAAGCTCTTTACACATGGATTGCAGTCGATTGCTATCCCAGAATCATGTAAGCTATATTAATTTTAAATGTGACTAACACTATTTCATCTACCATTATCACCCATATGAAATGTTATAATATTTGCAAGTTAAACTAAGTGTGCTACTATTTCCAAATGAAAAAGTATACATGGTTAAATCATCCACTTAAGCCCCATTCAAGTAAGTCAGTATGAAAGCAAAGATAATACGAAATAAAAATTTATTATGGTATGTATTTCAAAAGGTCTTCATCGTCAATATCGTCCCAGAGTCTGAATTCACACAGTTCACTTGCTTCAATCGTTCTTCTACCGCGAGCCTCACTTTATCGATGTATTCCCACTCCGCCATAGTTCGTGGCTGGGAGTTAGGGGTGTACCATTCCCATAATTGATGCAGGAATTTGGTGCTGGTGATCTCCATCACATCATCAGTATCGTACTGCAGATACTTCCACCTCACGCCTGTTAAGTCGGGACAATCCTTCTCACATACACTCTCCTCTTCGTCGTCCGCTGGTAATGTCAACTTTCTTATGTTGTCGAGTCGGTACACCTTCTCTACCTTCCCCTTCGTTGGAGCGTTTGGTGCAATAGACACATCTAACTACAATCCCACTCATCCACTCATTCCATACAGAATAAAGCCAAACTTGGTTGTTTTAAGGATGAAACAGCAGGAAAGGAAATAGATGAAATGTTCTCCTCCGTCCTAAAATGTATTCCATGAAATTAAAAGAATGTGCAGATAGTATAAAGCGTGCTAAAGGTATATCAAAATCCATTGTTCACAAAATGAAACATCGGTCCTATAAGAAGGCCTATAAAAATAAAACTATAACGTTTGTCAATATGACAATCTTAAAATCTCAAGTTCATACTGTGAAAACGCACACGTTCAAGAAACGAGCGCTTTCAGCATGGGAGGATAAGAGGTGTTCGATAGGACATAACACATCTCTTCCACATGGACATCCTGACACAAACATACCTCCACCCAAAAGAATAAAACTCACGCTACCACATTCAGGAAACGTCTTAGCATAATCAACTTTAACTCAGTATTTTGATGTTGCTTTTTGTAGATATACATGGTTGTTTTATGTATCGCATTAGATCGTTTCTTCCTTGTGAATATATGCCTACAGTCAGCCCATTCCCCCTATATCTGTGAAGAGACTTTTTCATACACATATTTTTATTTCAATAAAATTTTACAATGACTTCACTTTGTTTTCCGAAACACTAAAGTTACGAGGGATTTAGTATCTTTGACATGGATGCACTCATGTAGACCATTTGTAATTTTGATAGAAATAGAGGGTATAGTTTATTTGATAACAGGATGGTAGAAAATAGGTTGAAACATCTTGACTATTCCATACAAAGCATCCTTATCATGAATGAAATCACGTAAAATGTGTTCTTTTTCCTCGCCAACAGAAATAGGTAGAATCAAATCACTTTGAATGTAAAGGTGTTGTTCATGTTTATCAAGTGTCATTGGTGTTTCTATACCAATCGTATGCGCAGCAGTAAACATATTTTTTTAGCATTGAAAAACCAGAGTTTTTTCCAATTTTTTCTCAATTGACATTGAATGTCATCGCCCAGTTTCAGAACAACGCGTTGATTTTCAATTGAAAACGAAATGTGGTGTGTCGTTACATCATATTTACTTTTCATCACATGCTTCAACTTATGTTGTATATAAGGATTTACTACATGAATGAAGCTTTCAACTGTATGATATAGACGCGGCATTATATTGATAGCAACTTTAGATTCTTCATAAGACTGGTAAATTTTCTTGATGCGATCACCATAGATGTCCACCCACCATTCATCATTAACTGAATCAGCTTTAGTGTAATATTCATGAGAAGCATACACCACACCGCTTCCAATAATAGGTGTATGAGGTCTTACAAAATGACGCAAGGTTAGAGAGAAATAAACTGTAAGTTTGTCATTATATTTCTGAATAACCAACTTATCTTTGTCCGCCATAATTTTCTCTCCATACTTCTTACCCACAGTCTCATTCCATCGTTTTACTAACTCAATAAGTGATAAAGGTTGAACATCACGCTTTTTCAAAATGATGCGTTCTTCACATTCTACAACATCTTCATCAAATATTTTAAATTTATAATGAAATTTGTTGATTCGATTTGAATAAACTTTTTTAACATTTGCAGTAGCAATTGACGTTAGATGTAGTCCATGGCCAAAACCGAAATGTGGATAGAATTCAGTATCCAACCTCAGTGTATGACCTTTAGTAAAAGAATGAAAGCGAAGGAACTGTCTCTCACTCCAATGATAGATAGTAAACTCATAAACTTTCTGATCCTTATTCTTCATGATGGAAGTATTACCACTATTGAATGCCTTAATAATTTTCTTATCCCCAAATGGACCATAATAATCTGATTTTATCTGAATCCTTTCATAGTTCCACTTTCCATCTGACGTTAAATTGTATGGGAACTGGAATGCATTATTCATCGTTATTCCATCATGGGTGCGAGGAGTCAATATCATTTCTTCCAAATCATTCACATTCTGAATATTGCTATCATAGCAAATGCTGGAAACACCTACTTCCCATTCACCTTCTAGATGTAGTGAGCGATTTAATTCTACTCGATAGTCTGATGGTTTAGTATTAGGAAATTTATTCATAGAAGCATTACTGGGTAAGTAAATTAGAAACGAATCTCTATTTTCACTTTCCATACTAATCACATTGGAAAAATATATTAGCATACTTTTGCATTAACTCTTCATTCAGAAATGGAGTTTGATACTTGTTACAGCATCTTTATGAAAAGGAATCAACGCACCAGCATCGTCATAAATTGCAATATCAATTTGTGGGATGTAGTTTGATTTCAGCTTTGTATAATGCACTTTCTTGAAAGTATGCTCAGATAAAATACTGCAGCTTTTTGGCTGGTATGGTATCATTGCTAGCAATGGAGCTTCAACATCTCCCACACGTACATCTTCACCAATATTGGAATATATCTGAAAATAGTTAATACGACGCGATAGCGACATGTCTGCGCTAGCTTTGGTTACAGTACCACTTTTAAAGATATTTTGATCAAAACCCAAAATGTCCATTAGAGTTTTATCCATAATTAGTTCAATACCTTTTCCACTTATAGTGAGAGACAAAGCACCTTCTTTTTCAGAAAATGAAATATGTTGCTCATTAATCACTTCATTTAAATAATCTACAACCAATTTAACTGAAGTAATAATGCGAGGCATCAACACTCTTGTTTCATGTAAGATACCACCTAAAGGCTCTATACGCTTTCTGTATAAAGATACGGTCCATTCTGTATCAAATTGATTTGACCTTTCACATGGCAAATGTTGCATATCAAATTTTCCATGAACAGCTGCAGAACGATGTCGTAAGAACTGATGAAAATCTCTTGAACAAACTAATACTAGATCATCATCATTTAATTTACTTATTGCAATATGATTAGATGATTTGATATAAGTCAATGTTGCTACTTGTTTACCATCAACTCGAAGGAGATAACTAAATTTCTTCAATAATGTTTCAGGAGTCATGTTTGTCTTTCTTGGCTTAATCACAATCTTCTTCACCAACGTCTTCTCATTTCTTGGAATAAGATCTACATAATAAGCTTCCTCTCGATATATTAACTGTTTATGACCACTTGGGTGGTAATTAACGTTACAATTATCATAGCTTGTTAAGGCGCTAGCGAGGTAACCTAAATCATTTCTTAAACTTGGACTTAAACCAACAATCCAATCTTCCTCAACTACATGATGTACATAGTTATGATCATCATTGTGCGGAGTAAATTGGACAATATTTTTACACGCTTTATTCAAGAAATCATAAGCGAATTTCTGACGTGATAGAAGATCTTTCTTCGGCCATTGTGGAATGTATACTCGGCAGCCCTTTTCACATTGGTAAGCAGCTGTGCATCTCATATTAATAGTCATCACCTCATGATCAAAAGTATAGACACAGTTAATGTGAACAAGTTGTGTGACCCCTACTTCCCACTCTCCATTTAGCTGTTGTGTATGATCAATGGGAGTAGAAAAGAGTGCGGCTCGATTACTAGCAAATCTCTTTGTAGCCGCATTGCTAAGCAAAATATGATAAAAGGACATTTTTATATTGCTGATCTGCGGCTTTGCATAACATCATGAAGACATGGATTTTGGACTCTCTACAATATATCAGAGTTGATCGTGATGGAAACGTACACTTCAAAAATTCTCATGGACATACATCAAGAGGTATTACATTAACATGGCGACAATTTGTCAACCTCAATGATATCATGAGGGATTTGGAATATTTTGAAACATTAAGATTCATCTCCTTGGGTGATCAAAATTGGCTTCAACGTCGCAACAATGAAATTCAAATCTGCCATTCTCATTCCGCAAACTGTTTCTCATTTCGCAAATACAATTGGGAGAAGTATAGAAGATACATACATCGCTCCATCATGACATTTATTCGTCGTGAGTTCATCGCCCTACTATGCAAATCTTAATCAGACATGACTATCACGCACCATGAGTTGGAAATTAGATTCCCTACAACGTATTGAAACGGATCATGATCGAAACGTCTATTTCAAAGATTCAACTGGAAATGTGAGAAGAGAGTTTGCTTTATCTTATCGTCATTTTCAATCTCTACATCATATCATGAAGGATTTGAAATACTTCTATATGAAAAGACATTCACGTATTGGAAATCGCATCTGGTTGCGCGTCAACAATCGGCGAATTCAACTCTATCATTCCCAACTTCATACTAACTTCACATTTCATCAAGGTAGTTCGGAAAAGTATAAAAGGAAGGTACATCGCTCAATTTACTCATTCTTTCATCATGAAGCGCCATCGCTACACCATCGTCAACATTCTCCGTCGCTTCAGACTCTACACCAAAATCGATCTCACAACATTACACCAACACCTTCCAAACAGCAAGTATTACCCGGGCGTCTATTTCAAAGATTCAACTGGAAATGTGAGAAGAGAGTTTGCTTTATCTTATCGTCATTTTCAATCTCTACATCATGTCATGAAGGATTTGAAATACTTCTATATGAAAAGACATTCACGTACATTGTACATTGTTAGTTACAACTTTGCATGAATCACTGTCGATCACTTAGATGAAAGATCCAAGCACGAGACATCCAAGAGTTCATACTTGAAGGATAACCAGCCCATTTAACAAGACACCATTCTTCACCTTGCCGTTTTTTACATGCGATGATTTTCTCTACCAAATATGTTTCACTTTCAGTGACTACCTCAATCTCATCGCGGTAAAAGCTACCCTCAATTTCTTCATTATTGTAATCTTTCAACTTGTAGGTGGTGGGAGTTTTTTTGATCAATCCTTGATACTGTAAATACCTCCTCTGTCCAATTCGGAAGGTACCCTTTAGCAAAAACACTTTTCACTTTTGAGATACGAACTTTTATCACCAATTTTCACATCACTTTTCACATGAGTGCGTTTACGCTGGAATGATTCGCGCACTTTATCTACATTGTCAGACATCTACAGGTCTGAGTCCAATAGAACGATGAACAGAGTGATTGTAGGCATGGAGTGTATCTTGTAGAACCTTTGTCCAATTTTGTGTCACGTTGGCAGTAAAATGTCGCCACAAGCGATTTTTTAATGTGCGATTAAAACGTTCAACGAGCGCAGTTTTATAAGAACTCTTTACACTAAACAACTCAATGTCATGCCTCTCAAATAATCTTCTCACATGCTGATTTTCAAACTCTTTTCCTTGATCACTCTGAATTCTTTTTGGAATGCGGCCTTCTCGAAAAATTGTTTGGAATGCTTTTGCTACTCCTTTCCCTTCTTTAGTTTTTAAAGGTTGAGCCCACGCATAACGCGAGAAAATATCAATGACGGTTAAAATAAAATTATTTCCTGAGTTATGTTTTGAAATGGAGGCAACATCACACAAATCTGTTTGCCACTGTTCATCAATGTCATGAACAATATAATGGCGGGTACGGTACTTCTTTTTCGCTTGTTTGTGGAGTGTATATGTAGCCTGACCCTTTAACCATCGTTTAACTTGTGATTGTGGAAGACCACTCGCTTTTGATAATTTCTTGATAGATGCAAATCCTGCCGGATGTTTTACATCATAATAGATTGACTTCAAACGTTCGGTCGATGACGACTGACTCTTTTTCCTCCTTCTCATCTTTTTGTTTTCTTGCCTTTCTACATTTACAACAACTACAGCATTTAGCTTTAGCGGTTTTGCGATCATGTTCACATTGCTTAGGGGTCTCATTGTGAGAGCTGGCGCAGCAAGTGCAAGTGACAACGACATTCACCTCTGGCGGCTCATTACATGGCAAGCAACACATCTGCTTCATATTAATAGTCTGAGAACATGTATTTCTTGGGAGGAGCTCTTTTACGTTTTCCTTTTACTAGTTTTAGTGGTGGCGTAGATCTACGTCGAGTTCTTCCTCTTGTTTGCTTAGTGAGTGTGGGAGGGGATGTAGAAGGTGACGTCTTAAACCAATTTGTTGGCATTTTCATCGTCTGAAGCATTGGAGCAGTAGCCACTGTTGAATCAAGTTCTTTCAATGTCTCATTATTCAAAGCAAATTTTGGCACATTATGCTTTTTCAATAGTTTAAGAAAGTATGTCCAACCAGGTGGAACATAGCCCTGACGGCGCTTTCTACGTGTCGCATACTGAATCAAGTCTTCATAACGTGAAGCATCAATCACTTTATTTTCATCTGTAATGATTTCTCCTCTATCATTTACATTGAGGTGGGGTTCAATACTGTTGAAAAGAGATATGGCATGTGCACGAGATGCTAAAGGTGTAGCAGTCGACACAGAGTCACGCATCTTATTCTTCAAATTTTTCAATTGCTCAACAGTTTCCGATTGTAATAATACAGCACGATGTGGATCTTTGATGTGAACATTTTGCTGATAATCTAATTCTTTCCTATACATTTGATTTGCAAGAGGTTGCTTTACTTGTTGTATAGCAGTCAATTGTACATATTCATCCTGAGGAATAACAATCATGCGAGAATAAGAACTCATAGTTTGTAGATAATCATGGGAGTTTTCAAAATATCACTTCGAAATCTAAATTCTTCCGGACACTCTTGAGTAAAGTCAATGAATAAGTGACCGTGTTGTTTTTCAGTAGCTGCTTGAAAAATTTCAATTAAGGCTTTTGATCCTCTTGGTGCAACTTGTCGCGCTAAAATTTCAAATTGACTTTTATCTCGCGGATTCTTGAAAATAGCATAATAGTGTGTATTCAGGTTTCGTGTACGAGCTTCTTTTCCATCAGGAAACAAATTTTGTGTGATATAGATGATAAAGCACCTTTTATGATGTGCTGCGCGAGTGAACATATCTGTAACATCTTTGGAATTCTTACTTTCTTTTAATAGATCATCCAATACAACAACATCATTAGACTGAAGTTTATCAACTGGAATAATTCCTTCATGTCGAATAAAGTTGCGACTTTGTAATTCCTGAAACAGCGACGGTTGATAAATACCATAACACAAATCACTCGATTGATAGGTTCCTTAAACAACGACCTTCTTTTATCCAATAAATTCAGCGTGAAAACAGTTTTACCTGCATGAGATGGACCAGATACAGTCAGAACTTTATCGCATTGAAGTCTGAAATCCATTTTAATACTTTGAGATTCAACATTTGAATAATTAACGCTTAGAGCCAAAGATACTACCCAATACGTTGCCCACGACAGGAGCTAGTATCGGTAGTAACGCTGAAAGGAAACCGCCCTTTTGTGTTAGAGTTCCCTCTTTCTTTGAAGGATGACTTTAGGATTGGAGATGAAACGCAATTTTGTAGCATATCGCTTAAGTAACTTTCGTTGTTTTGGTGCTAATTTCTTCGTCCTCAACTTTCTCACATGAGAAATAATTTCACAAATGAATTTATCGTTAGCATGTCGTATAGCATTGTATCGCTGATTTGCTTTCATTCGTCGGAGAGCTTGAATGGCTGAAGAAAACTTTGAAGACTTTTGACTTATACGTTTCGTCATTTTACGTTTGGCCATTTTCCGTGTTAGTCTTTGCTAAAACCTGTCTTTACCACATTTGCATAGGTACTAACTATTGCGGCAGAAGTGACACTCGAAATGAGCAATATCACAGTGGTTACATTTGCAAAGTTGAATGCAATTACGTATGAAACAGCGTTGACAAAAAGCATGCTTACATCTCTTGAAGATGCGCTTTTCATTTCCATCCTTTCGCTTACATACATCACAACACATAGTTTCACCATTACTGATGTCTATAGCAAGTCTTTCATTGAATAAGAAGCAAAATGGAAAGAGCGACTTTCCACCTCTTCCTTTCCAAAATGACTAAACTTAATTTTCGCAACTAATCGCGCCATGACAATGCTATCAGAGAATGTATTCATTAACTCTAGAAATAGAGTGCTAGCATCATCGACCACTGCTTCGATGTCGGTCTCATCTTTATGAAAATTTATCACATAATCTTGAACAGCTCCTTTTAAACTTTGCCTATGAAAATGTAATGTTCCGCAGTCATTTGAGAAAGACATGATCGCCCTTTATCTAACCCATCTATTGCATGAAAACAACTCTTCTCATAGTAACATTTATTGAATAACTGTAACAAGCATGCATTATCAATCAATGGTTTGAAACAGATAAAATAGATACAGCTGGTAACTATCATACAGCGAGCAATGATAACCATACAGGACTTTGGCAGTGTTGAGGTAAGGAGGAAAGAAGCATTGGAAAGAAGCACTACAACGAACAGACAAAATAGGAACACACAAATCCTTAAAACGTTTCGAGACTTCATGATAATGTTGATTCACTCTACTATCCCAAGGCGGGAGCAAAATATCATCAATGATTAGATTTGGAAATACTTTCCTCTCCTTACCAGGATTATTACAAAAGATGCGTATAACATTGAAAGCAGCTAACCATCGTTTAAAGTCAATAAGAAGAGCACTCTCACAAGAAAAGCCATAGTCTTGCAAATATTTCAGATTAAGTCCATGTGTTTTCTCGCCCATTGATCAACATTGGGATTGCAGTTGGCATGTTGATGATAGACACTAACAATCTGATATGTCCAATTGTTCATAGCAATAGCACTGAGCTCCTGTACAGGTTCACCCTCACAATCCATAAAAATGATGATAGAAGCCTAAAACGGAAATTTACACATCTAAGGAAACGTTCTATAACATATCACAAAATGAAGAATTACATCGATGCTTTTCACGACAAAATACGCAAATGATATGATGGCAACGAAGAAGTAAAATGTATCTAATAAGACCACGTCTACGACACTCAAAGCACATAAGCGAATTGTCATAGGGTAGAGTTAGGAAAGGACTAGTAATTCTCCTTCTTTGATTTGCGTTTTGAGGCAGCATTCTTCTCCGACTTGCGCTTCGTGCCACTGCTGTTAAGGATTTGATCAATTATGTCATCCACGTTGGGTTGTTTTGGAATATATAGGATGGATTCCATATGCATGGAGAGAGAGGCTATTTTATTATCCTTGTGACGACCATAATATAGCCCATTCACTTTGAAAAGGATATCCCAAGTACCTTCTCCGAGCTCATCACATCTGATGGGTATTGAATGATCTCCCTCCTTCTTATAGTAAGTACACCAATGTGATACCGGTAGGCAAACTTGATTACCATCTCAAATCTTTCTATAGGGAGTATCCTTGTCATCTCTCGCCTTCCACTCTTGAGCAAGAGGAGTAGGAATGTCCATATTTAATGTCACGTACTCTTCAATAATATAAAGTTGGCGGCGAATGTACGGACTCACGGGGATAAGTATGTAGTCCCCATACTGATTGCGCATTATCTTGACATCCGTGGAAGGGAGCATTCCCGTTTGCAGTACTACGCTATGATCGTCATAACGCAAGACTTGTTTAAATTTACGCTGTAGCGGTGTAGGATTATGTACCTTGGTTGTTTCTTCCACTGGCCTCAGTTGTAGATGATCTGATTGTAGCGAACCTTGTAGCGTCTGACCGACATTTTGTCCTACTAGTGCAGCAGATGCCTGAAAATGAAAAAGATTGTATTAAGTTTACGTTCAAGGGAGGAGAGGGAGGGAAGTAGCGACTTACCATTTTAGTTGGATAATAGAATAGGGAACTAGAGAGAGAGAGAAAATGTGCGTCCGTCACTCGTGCGATTCAACGATGGAATGATTCTCACTGTGGAAGGCTCGCTATTTATATAGAAATGCTTGATTCTCATTGGATGATGATCCCCATTGGACAATAACATCAATCTGATTCCAAATGTGGCCTCCGTTTACCAATTCGAGCCTTCGTTCGCCCGCTGGAGCTGTTTCTTGGGAAATTCTAACCGTGTCGTTTTTCGCCAATCTCCCAAATCTTAAATGGCGTCTCACATCTAAACGAAGACAGATATGAACAAGCTGTTTCTTTCACTGAATTTGTCTCACTCTTAGCTTTCAAACGAGCTATTGCACGACTTTCTACGATCTCTAGAACCAAAATTGGAAGATCGCTGCCGAGGGGGGGGGGGTCGGTGAAATTGTCGGTGAAATTTGATGAAACAAACTTTGGTTAGGGTCCCAGGTCGAAATTCGACACTTTGGAAAAATTTTCAAAATTTTGTCCATAATAAGTGGCTCTGACACCTAGGATTTTTTCGTCAAATCCGAGGTCTGACCTAAAATCTTGAAATGGCTCTAACTTTTGAACGGCTGCTCCGATTGACTCGCAACAAAAATGTCATTGGGCAGTTTTTTCTCCTCTTTCAAATGAGTATCTATAAGACAAAATCCATCCACTAGAACCAAAATTGGAAGATCGCTGCCGAGGGGGGGGAGGAGGTCGCTGAAATTTGATGAAACAAACTTTGGTCAGGGTCCCAGGTCGACAGGGTCGGACCACGTCGGCCGGCCTAGGCTGACGAGGGGGGAGGTCGATGGCGGCCATCTTGCGCGGTCCAGAGGTGTAGAAACACTTACTACTTTCATGCCATGTAAGCTGAAATATGCCTCTTGCATATTTGGTCGGCACTTCTTACCATAGAAATTACACCTTTATGTCCGATAGTTGTTGTTGTCCGTAGCCGGATCATCTACATTTTGAGAAGGCTCGGTTCCAGAGTCTTGACTGAATTACAACATTCATAGTATCTCAGATGTTTCAGAGGTGGTGGCATGATTTAGAAGGATCAGTCTGGTGGGGTTTTCGAAGCAAGAAGGAAACACGCAACGTAAAAACATGCATTTCAGAACATAACAACTCACATCGACTGTTATTTCTTTGTCTTCATTTTCTCCACTGCCGGTGACCGTATGTGGAACAATGGTGTCGAGACGAGCGGTGGATCGGGCGGATGAGATTCGATAAAAGGAATATGATACTATTGGAAGCGATACACGATGGGGTGATAATTGATTCATTCGTCCATGAAAGTAAGAACACACAGACATGTCTCTTGAAGCCTGCCTTACTGATGAACTTCTTTGAACAACTCCCGGAGACTTTGGAATGCGAATTACTTTGACGCTTTCAGGAACAAAGGATTTCAAATCATTGGCTAATCGCTCAGAGTCGATGACGAAAATATAATCCACCTGCAAGATTTCATTCTTTCAATGTAATATTTTTGATAACATTCATGGAAAGTTTAAAATTTCAACTTCATATAACCTTCGCTTGGATACTGGTTAACTGCAACAGAGTGAAAAATATTTGGCTTGTTCGACCTTTCACTTCAGCAATCGAGGGTCCAATAATTCAAAAAATGTTATTGCTACTTAATAAATACTGAACAGTAGTAAATGAGCGCTGTCAGGTTTTGCATAAGCAGCATATTTCGACATACGTGTATATTTTCGTGATGGGAGAAAACAGCGATAGTAAATAGTCCAGGGCTGCAGGGACCGTATGCTAGAACAATTTTTAAGATTTTTATCTTAGAATCCTGACTTAGGGGTTCGCTAGGTGAAATCCTAGTCCGTATGCTTGAACGTTTCCTAGCAATTCCCTAAGTTAGGTGACTATCCCTAAGTTCACTTGATTGGCAGATCACCGGACTGCTGCAGCTGTGTTCATTTTCACACCCTGACAACGAATTGTCTCACAAACTGCAGTCGACGATTGATTTGACGGTAAAAAAACAATTTGAAAAAATATCAGTTATCGATAAACTGGAAATGTAGTTTGCATTCATCTTGTTGTTACGATGAAGACAACGTTTCACTTATCAAAATCGATGCGGGGCTATGTGGAATAATATATTTATCCTCAAAGTGTGCACGTCTTAATTACTCAACTAATGAGTGAATACCGTGGACTTGTCGTCAACACAGAAGTTGTCGAAACATGAAATTGGCGATAGCTCAGCTAATACTGTATCAAATTAAACAAAATAAACATCATTATAATTGTCATCTCATGATTGAGAAGATGGCGTCATTAGTTACTAACATAGATATAGAAAATGTTTACCAGCATTACATGAGTTGATATTGTACTGATAGATTTCAACAGCCAGAATGGAGAGCACAGCAAATATTATAGATTAAATCTTATCATGCCATTGAATTGTGATGATGAATGATGATCTATAGTGTTCATAGTGCGATTAATAATGAATGTGATAGGACGTACCCGACCTATTAGTAGTTTCCAACAAATGTCTTCATTTTTTGCGATTCTTCACTGCTATAACTGTTAACATTTGATTGAATTTATTATTAGTTCAAATGTTAAATTTAATACTCGTACTTGATAATAATCAAAAGTAACCTATGATCAGAGTAGGCTATATGGTCAAAATATCTATAGATAGGAAGAGTGATAGGAAAAATGATTAAAAACTATTAATTAAAAAGAGAAATTGTGGTATTGATATTGGAATACTTTGACAATACAATCTTATACTTTGAGCTTCGAATAATGCAAATTTAAAGTAATCACTTTTGCGTGCTTCATTTTTCATAACGTTATAATTACATGTAAGCATTTATATTCTCATAAACTCAAGCACAGAATCTTCCTCGTGAATTGAGATTAGTCAACTGCTGCTTGCAGCAATTCTGAACCGCAAGAATATCCTTTTCGCGGCATTCTCGTCCAAAGTATGATCGCAAGAGTAAAGCATGGGAGAACATTCGTGAGGAGCTCGCAGCGGCAGGCTGGCCAGAACGTCCTATCGAAATTCTCAAGAAGAAATATTAGGTATTAGCTGATACCAAGAAAGTGCGCCAATAAAAAGCAAACCGGAGGACCTCCAGTGGACTGTAACCCGAATTATGATATTATACTTGACATAATCGGAAAAGAAAATCCATAGCTGACGTCCATTCTTGATGGGATGGACACTAGCAATCCTCCTGCAGAAATAGCTAGCGATGTTGATGAGCTTGAGACCAATAAACAAGTCTCCAACTTCAACCCAACAACTTCGAGAAAGCGCCAAATCAAAGATACCTCATCTAAATATTTTGAGCTCTTGGAAATCGAATATCAAAGAAAGATGGGCCTCTACGACTTGAAAGAGAAGAAACTCCGCCTGGAAATTAAGTTGCTTGAGAGACAACTGAAGGAAGATGGAATACCAGAAGTGAACAGTACTCTTTGAGTAATTCTCTTCTTACGCAAATAAATTCGCCTCCAATTTATATACTAAACTTACCTGTATAATATTAGTTTTTCAGCAATATAACTGATCGAATAAAATTTATTAAACCAACTGGTGATTTTTTGATAGCCTACATTAATTATCCGACAGTTAGTAAGTGTCATCGTAATCAAAACTTTGCATACAGGGTAAAACGTCAAAAAATTCTTAGGAAATGTACATAGGCACTATATACTTGTTAGATAACAGTGAATCTAAACCACCATTGGATAGGTTTGACTGATTTAGTACATACAGAAACTTGTTGAAGAATTGATATATATTTCCTGACTTAGGAGCGGGTCTAAGTTCTCCCAGATTTCGTCAAGATTTTGTGACTTAATTCCTAGGATTTTTCCTAACTTTGCTTCAGCATACCAACACTCCCTAAGCCTAACTTAGGTACCCCCAGCGATCCCCTAAGATTTTTTCCTATGTGACTTACGGGTGACGCTCAAGCATACCACTTAGGATTTTCCCCTAACTTAGGCAAATCCTAAGTTAGGGATTGTTCTAGCATACGGCCCTAGGCGAATAAATCCTACAGAATCAAAGAAAAAAATTATGGGATGATAGCTAATATATCAGGACAATATGCGATGTAGCGAGTTTCAAACTACCATAGTTGTAAAAAAACACATTTTTTAAGATTATTGGAATTATTGGAATTGATTTATGACTTCCTTCAAGAGATGAATGCTATCGATGGGATGGCAGGGTTTCTCACCAATAGTAGGGAAATTCAGTAGCTGTATGAAAAAATGCAATTTAAAGGCTATAAGTCCACTATTTTATACTTAAATTCATGTAAGTTACAATGATGTATTCGTATTAATTTCAATGTAAGTCTACATAATAATCCATGGACCGAATCTCAAAATAAAATCTAGTCAGCGTACGTAAGTTAATCCATCAAATTGACAAATTTCATTTTTTTTGAAACGATGATCGAAATTTCGTGCACTCACGGCCTAACGGCAACGAGACTGTTTTGGTAGCAGTTTCTTCCAAAATAAAGGCCGAGATCAAAATGACACTTCGTAAATCTTGGCATGGTTTTCATAAATGCTGAGATTTGCTTGACTAGGTGGTTTGCTTGTTAGTGAGTGGCGGTAGGTCCTGGGCATGACGTGAAAATGCATCCCCGATCACAGGAGGAGGAGTAGCACCTTACCCCAGGCCTGGGCCCGATGGCACCGGAACATGTCCCGCTGGTAGTCCTGGTCTCCACTCCTGTGATTGAAGTGCTTGTGCCAAGCAATCCTGCTGCCTTGTAGGTACTCCAGTCTTTTGGCTTGGAAAGGCTAGGCCCACCGCTTAGAACTGTGGTTTAACCTGCTGCTTTGTAGGTGCTCCTGTCTTTTGGCTTGGAAAGGCTAGGTCCACCGCTTAGAACTGTGGTTCAACCTGCTGCCTTGTAGGTATTCCAGTCTTTTGGCTTGGAAAGGCTAAGCCCACCGCTTATAACTGTGGTTGGCGTCAGCAAGGGCATGCGGCCGGCAAAAATTCTGCTTCAACAATTCATCTGATGGTAATGAAAGTCACAAATGAAATGGCCCCCAGTACCCGGCAGCCTTTAAGTAGGAAGGGGGTGCGAAGAATCTCCGGGATGATGACGCGAAGAAAAATGGTGGAGAGGACAGGCAATCCGGCAACCCAAGGAAACATGATGGCGCCCGGAAGGGTCAGAAGATGCGTCTGCGTGTTGGCACGTGGAATGTGGGAAGTATGTCAGGTACAAGCGGAGAGGTGGCGGAAGTTTTATCCAGAAGGAGTGTGGACATCTGCTGTGTGCAGGAGACTCGGTGGAAGGGTGGATCCGCACGTTGGCTCGGACCGCAAGGTAGCAGATTCAAGTTTTTCTGGCAAGGCAAGGATGGTGGCAGTGATGCGGGTGTTGGTGTCCTGGTGGCAGAGAAATGTGTGGAGAGCATCGTCGGCATTGAGCGCGTAGATGAGAGTCTGATGAGTGTGAAGTTTCTCTTTGGAGATCGAATTGCCCACATGGTGTCCATGTATGCTCCGCAGTCCGGACGATCAGAAGACGAGAAGGATGCGTTTTGGAGCAAGGCTACTTTGTCTGTAGCGGCGATCCCTGGACGAGATTTGGTGTTTGTGGGTGGTGATCTCAATGGACATGTTGGCGCGGTATCGGACGGCTATGGTGGAGTGCATGGAGGCTATGGGTATGGCAGGAGGAATGCTGAGGGAGTGAGGATCCTGGAGTTTGCAGATTCCCTCGGTTTGGTTCTTTGCAATACTCGGTTCACGAAGGAGCCCCGTAAACTTGTAACCTATTCGTCCGGAGATAACAAGTCTATGATTGACTTTCTGTTGACACGTCAGGAGTCTGGAAAGCTCTTCACCGATGTGAAAACTATCCCGGGCGAGGAGTGCGTATCCCAACATAGACTCGTGGTGGGTGATGTTCTCGTCGCAGCAAAGAAGCAGGGAAAGAAGAAGTACATCCCGAAGTTGAAGGTTTGGAAACTGAAGGACCCGAGCTTTTCGGAACGTTTCGCGGAGGAAGTCAGAAGTAAAGCCAGGGACGTGGATTCAAGAGATGATGTAGATGAGAAATGGGAAGAAATGAGAAACGCTTGGTTGGAGGCAGCAAATAATGTATGTGGCATGACGAAAGGACCACAGAGATGGAAGGAGACCTGGTGGTGGAATAGTGAGGTATCCGATGCAGTAAAGAAGAAAAGAGTTGCTTTTAGGGTTTGGTGTCGCAACCCATCTGATGAGAACAAGGCGGAGTTGAGAGCCATCTGAGAGCCAAGAGGGAGTCGCGCTTCATCGTGTGGAAAGCGAAGGAGGTCGAAAGACAGGATCTAGCTAGAACCCTAGATAGCGCTGAAGGGAAGAAGAAGGTATTCCGCATAGCGAAGCAAATGGCTCAGGAGGGTCAAGACCCCTCTACCCAACACTGCATGAAAAACAGCGAGACTGGAGAGATTGTAACTGGCCGTGAGAGGGTTAGTGAAGTCTGGAAGGTCTACATGGAGCGGCTGATGAATGTTGAGAATACGTGGGATCAGGTGACTGACTGTTCTATGGTCGAGGGCCCAAGCTATTGCGTGAGCGAATCAGAAATAAGAGCTGCCATTAAGAAGATGAAGAAGAACAGAGCTCCAGGACCTTCCGAAGTATGTCTCGAGATGTTTCTGTCGAGTGAAGATGTCAGTGTGAGGTGGTTTACCGATCTTTGTAACCGCATTATCCTTGAGGGATCCATCCCGAGTGACTGGACGAAGAGCACTCTGATTCCGATTTACAAGGGAAAAGGTGATCCCCTCAATTGCGGGTCGTACAAAGGCATCAAGCTTTTGGAGCATGGGATGAAAGTTGCAGAACACGTCCTTGAACAAAGACTCCGATCGATGGTTGCTCTGGATGAGTTGCAATTTGGCTTCATTCCCGGCAAGTCAACAACAGATGCTATCTTCATAGCCAGACAACTGTTGGAGAAACACGCGGCGAAGAAGAAGCAACTCTTCCTAGCATTTGTCGATCTGGAGAAGGCGTTCGACCGTGTTCCCGTGAAGTCCTCCAATGGGCGCTTCGTCAAGCGGGGGTTGAAGAGTGGCTAGTGCGGTCAGTGATGACTATGTACAAGGGAGCGAAGACCTTTGTGCGCTCTAATACCGGGGACAGCAGCGAATTCGAAGTGAAGGTTGGTGTTCACCAAGGCTCGGTGCTCAGTCCATTGCTGTTTGCCGTGGTGATGGACTCCGTCTCCAAGAATGTACGGGAAGGTCTTCCTTTTGAAATGATGTATGCTGATGACCTCGTTCTCATGGCACAGTCTGTTTCTGAGCTCAAGGGGAAGTTGCTTCGGTGGAAAGCGAGTCTAGAAGCGAAGGGATTGGCCATCAATGCTGCAAAAACTAAAGTCATGGTGACCGACGACAGGGACGACTTGAAGGTGTCTTATTCTGTCAAGTGGCCGTGTGGTATTTGTGGTAAAGGCGTTGGTGCCAATCCAATCAGGTGTTGCTCATGCTGCAAATGGATACACTGGAAGTGCACGCACATCAGAGGACGGATAGCAAATGCGCCGCAAAACTACTCGTGTAGTAGGTGTGAAAACGCGAGACAAGACCGAAGCCAACAACCCAAGACCACTTCACTGGATATGGATGGTGACTCAGTTGAGAAAGTCGAGAACTTCTGCTATCTTGGAGACGTGCTCGAGTCAAGAGGAGGTGTTGACTTGGCGGTGACGACGAGAATCCGTGGCGGATGGAAGAAGTTCAAGGAGCTGTCTGCCTTCCTAACATCAAAGGGCCCTTCGCTTATGACAAAGGGAAAGGTGTATGCTGCGTGTGTGAGGCAATGCATGACCTACGGGTGTGAGACGTGGGCAATGCGGTCAGACCACGAGCAGTTGTTGGAGAGAGCAGAGATGAGGATGGTGAGATGGATGTGCAGGGTGAAGCTGACAGACAGGAGATCAAATGATGAACTAAGAAAAGCAATGGGGATTGAGAACATCTTGGCAGTCATCAGCAGGCAGAGGCTGCGCTGGTTTGGCCATGTAAGGAGGAGGGAAGAGAGCAGTTGGCTGAGAAGGGTGGACGAGATGGAGGTGGATGGAAAGAGACCATCAGGCAGGCCGAAGAAAACGTGGAGACACACAGTCCGAGAAGACATGCGGAAATTTCGTTTGAAGAAGGAAGACGCTTTAGATCGTGAGTTGTGGAGAAGAGCCATCAGAAGAAACCCCGTCCAACCCAGCGAGTCTGGAAAACGGACGTAAATGGATTGATAGATTGATCACAAGATTTCTCCTTTCGAATTTTAGAACATGGTGGAGACTAATTTCTCCCCCTACCCAGAAGCATCCGTGAGTCCATAAATGTTTTCTTATTTTTGTGGGGCCTCATTAAAAAAGCATGAGTACTGTCGACAGATCAGATGACATACTGATGCATAAAACAATCTTTCCTTAGTGAACATAAACGGTTTGTGTTTCGCTTCCGTTAGGACCTATGCATAATAAAAGTTTCCGTTTCAGAAGATGCAGCATAATTCATTGTTAAGCTACGTGTTAAAGGCACAAACGCTCCTGACGAAAAACCTGACTTGAAAAGTCCGCCGCCCCATTGCTGCTGTAGCTGTAAGAGGCAAGCCCACGAATCTAGAAATGCTCGTATATGGGACTAACTACAATTCTGCATTGTATCAGTAGTACGAGGTCTGTTCCAAAAGTTTTGCGATTTGATTAATGTATCGTATTTACAAACGAATTAGACATCACATCCTCTCAAAGAAGTCTCCAGAGATGTCTATGCAGAGTTTGATTCATTTAGATCAATTTTATGTGGTAACAATGAATTCGTCAAATGTGGTTCACCTCGGAAGTTCTGAAATGAGTTAAATTCATTTTCACGAGTTAACTGGTGTTAAAAAAGCTTCACTACAAACAATTTTCAAGACAATGGAGCTGAAGAGACAGCATTTCCGTGATATGATACTGTGTGACTTTAAAAGTGTATTGCAACAGCTAGAGAGCGTCGATTGACTTGTTGTTGCTGCATTTGGAGATGAAGTCCCTTCAAGAGCGACAGTCTTTTGATGGTTCATGGAATTCAAACTAGGTCGATCGTCCCTTGAAGACGAAACTCAAAGCGGACGTCCCTTAAGTGCAGCCACCACAGAATTAGATTCCTCTGCGCGCGCTTCGGTTTCCTAGAATGGAAGGGCTATATGTAACCTTAATATCGAATGGCACATCACAGAATTAGATAACTTGCTCCTTCTCGAATGGATAATTCGTGTATCACTTCCTATTGGAAATGGCAAACAATAAGCTATCAGTAGAGGACATCAGAGTCAGTGAGAGATGCGTGCTGTGATATCACTTCGCACACACCAAAACACACATCGTATGGTAACATTCGATTCAGTTATGCACTATGCAGTGAGGACTGGCTGAGAAGACGATGGTGAAGTCATCGAGTGAACTAATTTTCGTGCGCTTGCTATTTTTTTAATAATGATCGGACGGCTCTGAAGGGCCAACATTATGGAGAAAACTTGTGCGCAATGATCTACATTCTTCGAATCTGAAGGAATTGTGGCAATCGAAGCACTTTGCCGGAACTCAAATTAATCCGCAAGCAACGCACGACTTTTTCCTATCTCTGTAAGGTATTAGGAATTCCTTTTTGCCCACTTACTAAGTTCCTCGATGTGCCGGCGATTTCGTACTTATCACACTTCTAGCAAACCGAAGCAGATAAACAAAATATTTAATTCTGTGGCAACCACTGATGACCAAGTTGAGTTGCTACGTTTTGTGGAAGAAGACGCCAGGGTCACGGTTGCTCAACTGGTTCAAGAGACTACATTTTCCTCTGGAAGTGTTCATGCAATTCTTCATGATCGTTCAGGCGTACGCAAGATTTCAGCGACATGGATTCCACATCTTAGGACTCTGGAACAAAAAGAAGTTCGATTGCGATGATGTCGGCAAATACATCGCAGATTCAATGAAGACCACTCAGGAGAAGTGTTGGAGAGCGTACCAGGGGATGAAACATGGGTTTATTCATTCGATCCGGAAAGCAAAAAATAATCTGTTCAGTGGACCCCGGTCGGTGCTGTCCCTCCACAGAAGTGTCGAACAGAACGAAGTACTGCAAAATATATGGTGGCGACGTTTGTGGACATGACCGGTCATGTTTCTGCAATTTCGTTGGTAACCCAGGGCACAGTGACTGCCAATTAGTTCGTTTCAGAGTGTCTTTCAAGAGTCTTTGCTGCGGTTTCTCATTGTCGAAGTCGAAGAACACGTCGACGACATCTTCTTCTGCATCAAGACAATGCACCAGCTCACCGAGAACAGATAAAGGATTTTCTTGTGGAGAATTCCATCGATGTAGTCGAACATCCACCCTACTCTCCAGACCTCGCGCCCTTCTGACTTCTTCGTGTTCCCGACACTGGAGAAAGGCATGCGAAGAAGACGTTTTGTGAATGCAGCGTGAAGTGCTTAAGTGCTTCGAAAGTTGGCTCCGACCAATGCAACTTTGCAAAGACTTCTCTGGAGGCTACGTTGAGAAAATGCAATGTTTAATTCTTTTGTAATTTTAATATACTGATCAAATCGCAAAACTTATTGAACAGTCCTCTTTTATTGGACTACGCCATTGCATATTCAGTGGCTAGAGACCGGACTAGGTAAAAAAATCGACCGAGTTCTTAGCCCTCGTAAATACTAAATCACAATATGCGGTTTATATGCAGCATATTGTTGAGGCTAGACGTTAGTGTTTCTTTGCATCCAGTGATGCCTTTTCTACCTTTTGCGTAGAACAAATATAAATTAAATGAAATATATAAACAATGTGACAAATACCAGAAGTGGCTCATTCTGAATATAATTTTAGGTGATATGCTCCGAGTTGAAGAAATCAGAAATCAAATAAAACGCACAGTGCTTGTTCACTTTCATTGATTTTTAAAAAAAACCGAGTTTAGGAAATAGATATTTTCGAAGCAAAGTAAACTATCGAGGTTTTCGTACATTCAACACCTCATTCAAAAAGAAAGTTTATCACGAGCATTCAACTTTATTCTACAGGTACGTGCTCGACAACATTATTTCTGTTTCAGTCCTGCTTGTCATACATTCCGATTAAACTTTTAGCTGAAATCTTAGCAGAGTTGAAAGTGTAAACTGAATGAGGTCTAAGATAATTTAAAAATAGTTTCCTGTTGTTCTAATTATTACGTGCATTGTTCAAAATCTCGCTTGCTCAGGCCGCTTCATGGGTAAAAAGAAGGTAATTTTACAAATATATACTTAAAATTTGAAATCTATAACATATGTTAGATGTCAATTTATATTTAGATATAGACGATTGTGGAAGAGGACTCATTCATAGAAAGTTAAAGTCATGGAGTTATTGAAAGAAGTTTCATTTCAAGAAGAGGAATTGACGATGTTGCTCACTCTCTTCACGTTGATTGTTGGTTGGTATTATAGCTTTCTTTGTATGAGTCCCAGACCACTTCGGAAGAAGAAAAAAAAGAGACCAGTAGTACGGAAAACGCGAAAATGTTGCGATCATGGAGCAAGTTGCATCTATGGACATGGTAGGCATTTATTTTAAACAAGGCTGCGTTTGTCACGACACTTGTATGTCACACATTCTCAATATCATCTATATCACATGTAACATTAAAGCAATAAAGGAGTGTCTATATGCCATGCATGTAATTGATCTATATAAATGTTAATGCACGACCACGACTATTCAAGTAAACATTAAACTTAATAGAATACGTTTAGTCCTACATGTGATGCAAAACGAACAGATGCAACAGATGTAAAATGTATTTTGCAAATTTAAGTATTATTGAACTAGATGCTGTTTGGTCCTTGATTGGATAACAGAACAATTGTGTATCACGAAATAGATCAAAACGGGTGATTAGACTACTGTAGGAAGTGGTGAGATGTCTGCAAAATAACAAAACTAAAAATGGTGAGTGATAAGAGACGGCTATGGTTCATTTGAGTCTACTAAGGGTCAATCTGAGAGAGATGGGACATGTGGGCTGAAGTGTTTTTCAGAGAACTAGTAATTTTCATCACAGATTTTCAGATACTCGGACTTCTACATGTAAGTGAACTTATATGTACACAGAAAGTCAAACTGAGTCTGACAGTTTAAGTGTGATGTCGCTTTTACAGTAGGGCCTATTATTAAGATGTTCTGAATCACTGCCCATGATTTTGTATTATGAAATGACCTATTTATGACTAAAGAACAAATCGTCGTGACTAACAAGGAATGGTCGCGGGTAGAATTCACTATCTATGAGCGAGAGCTAAAAAGCTGTCAATTACCGCCGCCAACTCAGCTCCAGATCGGAATGGCTCGTCGTTCCTCTTCTAATTTTTGACGTTTGGTACGAAGTTTCTCCACATCTTCCTCAGCTTTCTTTCATTCCTTGTCAACAGCCATTATATCCGCCTTGACATTGGAAGGATTTCTCCGCTTATACACTTGCAAGTCCCGAAGAATTTCGGTTGATTTCAGCGACATAATCGCTTTCTGCTCAGACCCTTCTACTTGCCTCAGACAAAAGCTTTAACAAGTCAGCAGGCGGTTCCTTTCAAACTTGGTTTCAAACGTATCTCGATCGAAAAAACCACAAAACAAACAAAACGTCTACTGTCGTAGGTTTCCGGATTGATATTTGACTGGAACTTCTCTGAAACCTCACTCCACTGAAACCTCTCGACCGACACTGTGTGGCAAGATGAGCAGAAACACCTTTACAAATATGAGGCAGTAAATGGAACCCGTGTAAATATCCCTTTTCAAACAAATTTGCCAGACTCAAATCCTTGATATCAAAAGCTTGAGTTTTCACTCGAAGTGAACTGAGCACATCTTGAAAGGAAGAACGAGAACAGCCGACAGCTGCACTCAGACCTGTTCAGAAAACCTCTTCAAGACTTTCGTCTGACTCTCACGTTGAGGCTTAACGAACAATTTCGCTAAATAGGAGCAAGTAGAAAGTTTTAGTTACCCAGTCAAGCGTGCATCTTTGCTATGAATTCTAACTAAGTTAGAAGGCAGCCATAGATTGCATGATCTCCACGTTGCATGGGACACTGTGAATCTGAAACTGGTCTACATGGACAAGAAAAATGTCTGATTCAGTGCAATTCATAAGCTGCTTGTCATTTGACATCACAATAATATTTCTGATGACGGGAAACTGACTACAAAACTCTTCAAGTACTTCAAAAAGTGACAAAAATCGTTTGGGGCAATAATTTTGAATTATTTTTAGTTGTAAGAATTTTTAACGCTGATGAAGAATTGATTCTACTTTTGATTTGTTTACAGTAGCTTGAATTGTTGAGCTCTTAATTTCATCTTTCTGTAGCTGATGCGCGTTGTGGCATGTACAACCGGTGTGCTTCCATGAGATTGGGACGATGCCCTTTCAACTGCGTCTAAAAATGCACATTATGATGGAAGTGACTGTATCTGGACAACTGGTTGATTTGTTGAAATGGTTTTCACGAAAAGAGTATCTTACACGGAGGGTCTGAGTGATTTAAAGAGATGTTTATAAAAAAGGAGACCGTAAAGAGATCAAAAGAGACAGGTCTCTAAAAAGAGCAACGATATATTTGCATCTGACATGCGTTCTACAAACAGATTTCAAATTTTAAGTGCATGTAGAATCACCTCCCTCTTACCCCTGATGCACCCTGAGCATGCGAAAATTTGGGCAATACACGACACAATTAGAAAAACATCAAGGATTTCTTTCTCATAGTAGCAACATGCTGTTTAAACAAAAATACCAAATTTTGTGAATTAAGTCTCCTAGAAGCCGGAAGTCTAATACATCAGTATTTTATTTTCAGTTTGACTCTTGCCAGCGGTGCAAATGCAATCTACATAAATAGAGTTTAATAGAGTTTGAATAGATTTTAATACGACGTACACATGGTGAGCACAAAAGAATGAAAAACGTTAATAATTAAAGTTACGCACTAAGTTCGCATATTCAAGCATTTTATGTATGTGCATTAGACAAGCTTAATTTATAAACGCAGTTTTTACTTTTTTCATTTCGCTATTACTTTCGATCTTGTATACATTTTTTATTTTTTCTGTGTACTCGCGTTCTTAGATGAACCAATTCGACAGCATGATATTTTTCAATGAGCCACTATAACAGGAGCTTCGTATCTGGAGATGCCCATCAATTATGACATTTGACGGGATGGACTTAAAAGCATAGAATATCTCCTTTTGTCAAATTATAGTAATCTACTGGGAAATCGATCTATTTATTTCAATTGAGTAATTTCTTGTTTCTATGATGGCTTTTGTTGTGCTCGAGTTATTCTGTAACATAAGATTGTCACATCTGCGCAGAAAAAGAGATTTCCTGAAAATTTGCGCAGGAGTGGGAGCCCTATCTAGGCTAGGTAAAAAATGTGATGTCTAGTGGAACTACACGAAAGTAGACAGAACACACAGAATGTCCAATGTTTTACCTCACACAGGGTTGCCGCCTGTTTGATTAAATCCAAACCATCGTCGTGAATCCAACCGCACGTATTAATGAGCAGTCCACTGTGTAGACAACGTGCTTCGTTCTCCATCCGAACTTCTACATTCTCAATCATTTTCTGCACCACGTGTTTATACAGCGGCAAATTCTTGCTAGGGGTTGTATAACCAAAGGGGAAAACCAGAGGTTCTTCTTCTTGATCCCAATCCAGTTCCCAGTTCAATGGACGAGTAATAGCTTGTGCTGCAACATTACCGGTTACTGTAAGATCATTTTGTCCAACATCCAAATCCAGGACAATTGGTTTTCGGCTTCGCCTAGCTGCGTAACTAGCAAGCACCTGTAATGGAATTCAAACAAATAATGCGAAATTTCATTGAACAAAGGAGTATGATTTATCAGAAATAGGGAAAATACTTGGAATATCATACAAAGTCACTTATCTAGCCGTCCACGGCGCGGTTATCTTTAGACGAATGAATTTCATCGTTCCACTTAATGAATAAAAAATCCACGAATTCTATGACAAAGTACAAAGGACAATATGCTAAGACATATGGAGAAATATCGAAATAACTTATACAGAAGCATAATGCTCAAAATTTGATAACTAACACAATGCTGAAAAGGCAAGAAAATAAAATATTGTATAATTGCAGTCTAGTGAAAAGGATTGCAGTTACCGAGTCAACAGTGCCCAAATGAAATTGTCTTGGTCTCTTAAAGAAAGACCAATTGCACTAAGACATCGTGTATGACAACACATGCCAAAACATACAGGTAGAGAGATAACATCATGTTTGAAGACTTTCAATTCTTAATAATAATTATATTGTGTGACAAATGCATCGAAATCCAATCATTAATGAATGAAAAGATAAGTTTTGTCATAAGTCAAAAGTTACAAATTCTTCCTTTGTAGTAAAAAATTTATAACATACACAGCATCGACTATTTTCAAATTCATCCTAACGTCATACTGTATAGGAAAAATTATAATTATAAATATTTTCTAAAGTATTTGTCATGATAATTCATATTTTACGCATAATTCAGTTTTCAGTCGTTGAGATTAGACGAAAGACCTTGAGGAAATCTGGTTGATTTTCGCAGCCTATTTCATTTACCGGTATATGGAAACGATAGAGCAAACTGAAGTGATCACAATGATATGATGCAGTAGGCAAATTTGATAACTGTTGAAATGGCTACCACAATGTCTTTTTTCCTTCACTTGCTCAGCTTTGAAGAGACATGACATTCTATTAGAAAATTCTAAAAAAATGGCCGATAGTTTGAACCTAATGACTGAAAATCCTCATTCTTAGGGACTCGATCTGTTCTTCCACGATCTAATGGAGGCGATCAATCTACCTGTGTGTCTGATCTGAATAAAAAGAGGTTGAGGTAAAACAGCTATTTGACTACGAACTCTCCACTTGGGAGAGTCAAGCCCGGAATTGTGGCACATCTTGCGAGCAAGATAGGCTTTGACTGTGATAGTTCATCAGGATTCAAGGATTCATAATCTACAGGTAGATATAAGACTGAGAGGATTCGAATTCCGTCAGGTTGCCCTTCAAAGACAACGACTGCATCCTACTTAGAATTTGCTTTAGCGATGAAGCGACTTTCCACATCAATGACCGTTCAGTGAATTGCCATAAGAGATTCAACTATTCGCATGAAAGTCTGCTTGGAAAGTTTACTGTGAGGCATAGAAGTGGATAATAGCACACTAGAATGGAAGTTTGACATCTTGCCTATGTACGAGTACAATGACAGCACATGGAAAAATCTATGGATTGTAGATCTGCTTCGATCTAAAACATTGTATCATAGTCAAACTATTTGCCAAGTTGGTTGTGGAAGTCATTGACAGTAAATTACAGGATTTTCATGAAGAGAATTGTAAGTGAGATGGCAGCATTGTTTCATGTGAAATAGCCTACTATTCCATGGATTAATATAGTGTGTCTAATTGTAGCAGTCACTGACAACTATTTCCCAATTTTTCAATATTGGAATGCGAATAAAAAATTGGTTCACAAAGTCATAATTGAAAGTGCTCGGTGTGCTGTTTGTAAGAACATCTGAAGAATTCACAGATAGAAAGTCTAATTATTGGATAATTTCTACTTCAAGCGGCTAAGAAACCTGGCGCTTTTCTGGAACAAACACATTGAAAGTTTCTTTACCGACAATCATTTCTCAAATAAATGAAATGTCGCTGGAACTTTTCAATTAATCATTGAATGACACATGTGATATTTTGGAAGCTGATATTCGAAAGCATGCAGAGATTTTGAAAATTATTCAAATTTAGTGAACAGGAGAACCCTTTAAAGTAAAATGAATACTCTAAGATTTCTTGGCCTCTGATTTCAAGCTGGAGCTATGCATGTTCTGTAAATCGACATTACAAGTTGCATAAGAGTCTGATTATACTATTGATAGATTATCGGAGCGATATTTCAAAATGATGAACGTACAGAACGTTTAAAACGATTTCCTTCTTTGTCATCCTGTCGGCGTAGCATTTTGTAAATTCACAATTGCTTTTGAGTACATGGTCTTTGGACAAGGTCCAACAATCCAAATCAAGAATTGGCCTGATAAATATAAATGCCTATCAAAAAACATGGAAGCCAGATCGCACAAGTTGCATTTTGCCCCAACTAAGTTCCCCCGGCGTGTGCCATAATTTTCATGCAATTTCCATTCTAGGACTTTCTATGGTATTTTTAATTTCTATGCTATGAGGCATATCAACTGAAGTAATTGAATAGGCTTACCACCAATTTTTTCAGACACTCCAGCTGGTGCATGGCCTCTAATGCGTGCATTTTGAGCAGCTACTTTGATTCAAATACACCTGTAGTTATCATCGGTGGCAATACTTAGTTAGATTTGACAGTATTTAGATATAAATGGTCACTTTAACTCTTATATAGTAAGCGGTGGAATCAACGTGAACATTCAAGATCGGAACAGTACATTTCTATTTAGACAAAGACCAATAGTGTTATATAATAACAAAAATGCAAAAACTTCAGATGCGCCTTACATACAACAGAAATTCTAAAATGCGATTTTATGTATTTAAAAACGCAGCTGTCTAATCACTGTGCTTTGCATTCGTCTCTTTCGAAATACTCTGATCGGCCTTTGTTGTTGGTTGCTCCCTTCGCATTTGGGCGGATTTGTGGTCAATGTTTTGTATCTGTCGCCTTGTCATTGAGTGGTTTATCCCACTGGCTGGTTTTGGCGTCTGTCCGTGGTATTTGAAATAATTGGCTTTCAGGACTCAAAGTCCGGGCTAAATTTTACAATATTTATCCCAATTTTTTCTTTTATCATTTTTGCGCAAATTTCTCAAGTTGCAAAAATTCCAGGTTCTCTTCCAGGTTGCAGCAGGCAATCATCATTCCTTTCAGCCACTGGCTTTCATTTTCCTCTTTCTGGCCGAGTATACTCTCAAAGACCTGGACCCCACTTTTGGACCACATGGCCACCTTGAGAAGCACTGTTCTAATTGATTTAACGCGATCAGACATTTCGAGAAAGAGAACATGAGCCAAAATTTACAATCATAGTCAAAACTTACCTTTATAGCAGTCGATTTTCCTACATCTTGAGGTCCACAGAAAAGTACGCAAGGTCCGCGGCTTTCGTCGTTTTCGGCTTGAGCACGTTTCTCTTCCAGACATGAATGTATATTGAGAAGTAAATGATTGAAAGTTACATCAGAAGATATATAAGTGCTGGAAAATTGACCCTCTTCAACTGTTAATGTACAACCTAAAACAAAAGTGCTAATTTTCATTCTCGAGTTTCAGAGTTAGTTTTGAGTTAGTGTAATGCGATATCTTTGGTATGAGAATAAATGCATAATTGCATGGACATAACAATAATAATGCTTATTGAGCAAAATTGGCCTTAATAATAAGGATCGTAATGCTGTTTCTGCTAAAATGACGCTTGTTCACGTTAAAAATATTCCTAATCATATCGTGTTATCATCGTTGTCGTACCTGCTTGGAATTTAGCATTGTTGAGATGGTATTGGAATTTTTCGTCGACGGTTGATTCCTTATATGATGTGTTTATTCATGTAATTGCTTCGTCTTCATATTCAATCGGTTTGGATTGCCCACATCACTACAGTGTATCAAGGATATCTAAATTTGGCTTCGACTCTTGGCGTGGCAATTCTCGCCATGCATTTAGACACTGCGTATCATAGAGTCATCAACGCTCCGTCCTTCGCTATGATCAGCGATTTTCCGCATGCTTTTGACCTTCAATTAGCTGTTGTCGGTTATTGCTAGAAATGAACGATTATCGCGTACTGAAATTGACGTTTTAGGGACAAAAACCAAAAACATCGGTCGTGCTATTGCCATGCAGCCGCATTTTTGCTTTATTTTAATACATCAACCTATAAAAATGGAAAGTAATCCATCCTCGCATTCTCGGTATCAAATCAAAATTGTCAATTGGAGTGGAGAGGAAACTGAAATCATATTTGATCTTCAGAACCTTCATGTCTGAATAGTTATCCATTCGCACATCCTCAGCATCAAGCAAAAGAACAAATGCACCAAGATAGGCTTCATTATACATAATACAGTGAGATTTCATCGAGCTGCTCCTACGAAAACCACACTTTTTTGAACTTCCAAACGATATTCCAGTATATTGGAAACCCATTAAATTCTGGCGACACGCCCCCCATTTTTTAAACTCCCGTCGCAAATTCCCAGATCCCCTCTTTCATGCTCCTTTTTACTATCCTCACACGCTATTATATCCATTTTAAATAAAATTCATCCTGAATTTCAGGAATTCCGCTTCTTCTTCTTTCCGGAAGGAAAAAATGCATGACATACATAATATGCAAAGTCAATGAAATCAATTATTTATCTCATGATGTTGATGATCTTGACATTGAATTAAGGAGTTCTACCATCATTTATGAGTCTGCTGAGATACATGTAGACTGTAGGAACCGTCTGAATTGTCTAAATTCTCAAACCATTTTGTCATAATTCCATGGCCTTCTCAACTTCGGTCATACTTCCATTCAGTTGATGTCGAGGTGACGGCCAGGTGAAAGTATTTACGTCAAAACTATGGTCTACGTATACGGTCAATTTATTTCTTCAAATGAGGCGCACAAGCAAAAATGGAAGTGCCTTCAACCCAATAGCACATTTTCTTCCGAAAATCAAGATACGTGTAGTTCTCAGCTTTTATGTACAATGTACAAGGTAGATGTTGTGAACTTTTCAAATCAGTACTAGCAGACCTCTCTTAACTTTGACGCCATACTCATTCTATTACAAAACGTCATTTTACTGTTAATCTGTATTAATTTTGTCTTGTAATCTGCAATTCTTGTTTCAATTCCTATTCAGTCCTAATGTTCTCTCACCTTCTCTCATGTGCACTTGTTTCCAATCGTAACCCCGTCTGAAGTGTAATAGTATATCCACGCAAGCTCTGATTAGAAAACATTTCACAATGTTTGAACAAAGAATTTTTGATTTTAACAAGTAGACTTTTTCAATAATTAATTTAAATCAATAACTTACCTGTGAATGTATAGATCGCTCCTTTCCGACCCTTCCGTAATGTGAAAGATTTACCCTCAACCAGTTCAGAACCACACAATTCTGCAGCACCACTTTTTAGTAAGACTTTCACAGGCTCATCTACTTCAAAACGGAATTCGTTGTCGGCCGCAAGTTGATAAATTGGAACATCAGGCGGAGGAGGAGATTTCTTTCCAGATGTTGCCATACTGCAAGCAATATCAACTTCAGTCCGTATTTTTATTAAGTTGAGAGACATGCAAGTTTTTCTTCAACTCACAAACCTCTGACTTAGAATGGGAAATGTCGGCATTTACTTATGGCTCTCTGGGGATCATCTTCTCAAAGTTGGAGAGCAACAGATGAACGAAGAATAAAATCGAAGTCAGAAGCAATTAGAAGGTTTAAATCAATCGACGATTGCAAATACTATATAATACTATTATTAAATCCTATTATTAAAGAGACAACTTAACTACTCGTACTTTGACATTCGTGAATAAGAGCATTTTGATTAGCCTGATTTCTGAGATCCATAACAATGTCTAAAAAGAAAATTCTAACTGAAGCAATTACGAATTACACATGTAATACCTAGTTATTAATGTTGTTTCCGTTGACAGAGACGAAAGCGAAAACCATCAAAAAATCAAAAACGATAACGAAAACTTTTTTAAAATTTTCATTTTCGTTTTCTGTCTTGATAAAATAGATAACTCTTGTAATTCAAAAAGGGGGTCTCCGGTGGACGAAAGTGCACTGGAGACAAGGAGTAGGCGCATGGGTAAATAGTCGGGTTTCCCCTCCCGCCTAAAGAATTTGCGTCAGGAAGGGTATCCGGCATAAAACTCTGCTGCCACATTTTTCCTATTTGATTGTGAGTTGTGATCATAAAATGGGCGATGTTCAGTCCAAAGGACGTCTCACGCTACTCCACCGGCATTCGTTTATAATGGTGGGAAAAGTGACTAATGCGACATGTGGAAATTACGGCTTTGGCAGCAAAAATGATGGAGGAGACGACATCTTATAATTCGGCCTGGCAACTTTATAATTAATATTATATTCACAACAACTGTTTCAGGAAACAAGAAGGTCACTCGGCCACGTACGAATCTGGAGAGAGAACATCTTAAATTGATTGCATCATGGTGAGGAGAAACAACAGACATCTCGTGAAGAACACTTAAGTAATTGCTGTAGAAGAATGCGTCTCGTAACATTACTTAGTAACAGCAGACCTGTCGTTGAAAAAAGGAAAGCTTGTGATTTGAGAAGAAGTTCATCCGAAAATTGCGAGTGTGGAGGCTCAAAGACAATGTTAATGCCCATACGGTAGAATCAGCTGAACTAGTAGATGAAAAATGGTTAGCGATAAAGGATGCATGGATTGATGCTCCTAATGAGGTACGCGTTTGGATGAAAAGGCATTTTAGACACAAAGAAATCACACAGTACAAAGGGTGGCTGATCACAAGAAATACTACTATCTGATTTGGCGACGCTCCCACTGACCATGAACTTTACAAGGCAGCGAAACGTCAATCCCGCACAGTAATCAGCAGGGGCGGGCCATGACCTACGCGTGCCCTGAGGCCGAAATGTCTTACATGCCCCTATATCACCATCATACAAAACTATTTTTTACATGTTTTTTACATGCATGTGTATGTTCATGTGTACAACAATTACAAAATGTATGAAAAACGATTCACTAAAAAAAGAAACCTGATTATCTAGAGCTGTGTTTCTCAAACTTTTTCTCATCGCGCACCAGTTGACAGCCGGAATCTCCTCGGGGTACCACTATACACGATAACTAAGAAATTGATAACAATAATACTGATGATATATACATTCGCATGCCAAACACACGAGATCATAATTCAATTTTTAGCTCTTGGAACCAATTTCTTAAGTCAAAATCACGATCACGAAGAAGATGCAGGTTACCAGGAGATCTGTGGACTCCGCATTGCGAGATGATATGCTCCACTGCTTGACCTGGATAACCACATGCACAGGAGGCGGACTGTCCAAAGCCCCATCGCTGGACGGTGGCGGCCACGCGAGCGGTATTGGAGCGGAGTCGGTTCAGTCGGACCCATTGCTTTCGAGGGAGGTCGGCTCCGGATGGCAACGATTGGCTTGGAGCTGGGCAGGCACACTTGAGAAAGAGGTGACCATCGTTGACTTGCGTATTCCACATATTCAAAACATCACATACGTCGCGGAGGAGGCGGGACGCGTGACGTGAGAAAGGCCGTTGTGATTTAAGCCGCTGAGTTGGTACAGCGGTGATATGATGATGGAGGAGGTGATGTTGGTTGGCCTTTGCTCTTGTTATGAGACTCATGACATGCGGCTCTCGCCGAATTGCGGGTGGAGCAATACCAGAGAGTAGGATCGCTTCGGTCGGACGCAGATAGCCTGTGATGATCCTCATTGTCTCGTTGAGCGTTGAGTCGATTATCCTTGTGCAAGCACTGCGACACCATACTGGAGATGCGCACTCGGCCGTACTGTACACTAATTCAAGAGCGCCTGTTCGCAACGTCGAAGGAGTCCATTTCTCGAGCTTATCTTCTTTATTGCTTCTCTTCTTATATTCTTTACTATGATGATGATTTACGTTTACTTAAGAAGATAATGAAAATTGCTGCTATAAAGATATTATAAAGCTTAGGCTATATACACACTGCATGGTATCTTTACAATCATCGAAAATTGAGAAGCTGTCATTATTAAATCAAAAGCTGTATAATTTTCAGCAACTCTATAAATCTGGATAATTATTTCTATATACAATTTCACTGATTGTGAAAGATAAATAGTTAATTTATATCTACCACATATCAATAAATTATATATTTGAAAAGTTTGAAAATGTAGATAATAAAGGCGCATCTTAATTCTAGCTACCCAATTAAATAAATCATCTATCAAAATTTCTGGAGGTAAGAATATACTGTATTTCGATTAGTACGAGTAGGAAAACAGTCTTTCTCAGTGAGAGGGATGGAGTTGCCTCTCCTGAAGTTCATCAATGCGGGGTAAAACGTTCGACATAGCACATCGGAAGTCGTGCTTTGGTTGAGTCGAACAATTCCAACTCTTGCATTTGATCGTCAAGAATGTGGAAAAGCCCTGCTCGCACCTGTATGGTATTGTATTTGATTGACGCCAGCCGCCAGCAAACTGATTTGCTTGTGACGTATTCCAGACACGACCCAGGTTGTCACTTCACGGCTAAAGCTGACTGCGTTCAGGATGCGACTGCGCACAATGAGTCGGAACCGTAGTGAGTGACACGAGTCAGTCAGAAACTGCTAAATTGAACTTTCAACTTTCCAATACAGCAGAGAGCGATTTGGGTAGTAAATTAGCAGTAGTAAATTTACGAAAAGTATACACAGAATGTTTCACGCTTACCATCTGAAACGCCTCCGCGTACCACTGGAGACCTAGCAGTATAAAAATTATGAGATGTATTAAGGAATAACACTATAAAAACTATAAGAGTTTCAATGCGATTACACAAGGTTACTAAATGATGTTACACTGAGTTAACTTAAATCAATTTGAAACGCGAAATATGTTTAGAAGCTAAAATATATTTTATGTCTAAGCGCAAAACATTTCGACACTTGAGGGCAGCTCTACTAATTGTAATTCTTACTTATTGTGTCTTACCTTTTAAAGTGTTAGAATAACCAAATAAACAAGCTTGACTTCATATTTTGTACCCAGTGTAACGAGGGAATATCTCTACGTTAATCTGTGCACATGCATGATTGATTCACATAGTTAAAAATAAAAAGTTTATGCAAATTTCAGTCTAGTATTATCCAGAGGAAAACATTCAACTTGTAAGTATGGCGACCTTATAAATAAGATAATCTAATGAATTAATTATACTATCTAGTTCTATAGCAATGAATTATATCATTCTATTATAAAGGTTAAGGTCAAACTTACCTATTAAATATGTAATATTTTAATATTTTTAACTTTCTTCTTGCTTCTTTGGAGTTAAGAAAAAAGATGGGCAGTTATGTAAGTTTAAATACTATCTTCTGCTAATATTAACAAGTGTTTGATCTGTTAGAATATGATCAATCAGGTCTGGATCCTATCATATCAATGTTACTTAACAAATAATTTGAAATGAAAACGTGAGGATGAAATGAGATCAACAGCAAGAAGGGCAATTAGGGTTTCGCTCGCTACTCCTGAGCCATCAAACCCAGCCAGGTCTAGCACAATATGGAGATTGCACTGTCTCAATACACCAATAGTTAATTGCACATAGATAAACGTGTGTGAAGTTAGCACCGCCATCTTGAAAATGGAATGTGCCAGTCAAACCAACGATCAGAATCGATCTAGATGGAGCGTGCCAGCATGTGCCACTCACTATTTTGAAAGAATTCCCCCTAGTTTAGGAGAAATCGCTGGTTGAAAGTTCGACATGGCGGTGATGTGAAGTTAGCACCGCCACTAAAATTTTTTTCCAAAATACACAATCAAAACATACGAAACACGCACAACAGATAGAAGACCATCAAAAACATTGTGCCAGCAAGTTTCAGCACCTAAATCCCCGTACTTGCTGAGAAATTAGTCCCCGAAACCACAAAATGGCGATGATGTGAAATTAGCACCGCCACTGAAGTCTTTTTTTAAAATACGCAATCAAAACACGCGAGACAACTACAACTGAGAGATGACCATCAAAAACATTGTGCCAGCAAGTTTCTTCTCCTAAGACGCCGTACTTGCGGAGAAATTAGCCCCCGAAAGCTCAATGCGCTGGCGGTGATGTGAAGTTGGCACCGCCATCTTGAAAATGGAATGTGCCAGTCAAACCAACGATCAGAATCGATCTAGATGGAGTGTGCCAGCATGTGCCACTCACTATTTTGAAAGAATTCCTCATAGTTTAGGAGAAATCGCTGGTTGAAAGTTCGACATGGCGGTGATGTGAAGTTAGCACCGCCACTAAAATTTTTTTCCAAAATACACAATCAAAACATACGAAACACGCACAACAGAGACGACCATCAAAAACATTGTGCCAGCAAGTTTCAGCACCGGAATCCCCGTACTTGCTGAGAAATTAGTCCCCGAAACCGCAAAATGGCGGTGATGTGAAATTAGCACCGCCACTGAAGTCTTTTTTTAAAATACGCAATCAAAACATACGAAACACGCACAACAGAGACGACCATCAAAAACATTGTGCCAGCAAGTTTCAGCACCGGAATCCCCGTACTTGCTGAGAAATTAGTCCCCGAAACCGCAAAATGGCGGTGATGTGAAGTTAGCACCGCCATCTTGAAAAATGCATGTGCCAGTCAAACCAACGGTCAGGATCGATCTAGATGGAGTGTGCCAGCATGTGCCACTCGTTAATTTCACGAAAATCCAAACACAGTCGGTGGAAAACCAACCCGAAAGCTCAACGACGGTGATGTGAAGTTGGCACCGCCATCTTGAAAAATGCATGTGCCAGTCAAACCAACGGTCAGAATCGATCTAGATGGAGTGTGCCAGCATGTGCCACTCGTTTATTTCACGAAAATCCCACCACAGTCGGTGGAAAGCCAACCCGAAAGCTCAATGGCGGTGATGTGAAGTTGGCACCGCCACTGAATGTTTTTTCCGAAATTGGAACCACTCAATGGAGGTATTGTAAAATTTTCCACTTCAACATTAAACCGTTTGCTTACTGGCTATACAGATATCAATGCAAATACGAATATTTCGACAGGTGAATACCGTCATGTGCCTGAACTGTTAACAGAAAGCTGAAGCTATTACTTTGTTCAAAACTCTGTAAGACAGTGAAGGCATTTGACGAGTATATGCAATGGCATAACTAGGAAGACTTACTTTCTTATTAAAGGCCATTGATGAATAGCATGCGATTCGTTTATGTTTCCCCGCATGAAGGAGGAGAGTTCGCGACTTACAACGGCAAAACTATTGGTAATGGTTTGAATTTTTCATTTGACCAACGACGTCCCATGATTGGTCAGTTTTCGGTTACCATATGATCAATATATCGATAAACATTTTCATTTGTTTGCCGTGGAAAATATATTCACGGCATGCGATTAATTACAGCCTGTACAACTTAAAACAAGAATGATTAAATAAATGTGTTTGACACACACACGTGGAATTTTAAAAATTCCCGCAATTTTGTGCGGATCGAGAGAAAAGATAAAAATTTTCCAGACAATTAATTGGGTTAAAAAAACCAGCCTCAATTTTATGAGAATCTGTTTCCACTGTAGGTTAGAACCTACTCTATGGTTTGAACGATGTAGTTTGATAATTCCTTTCCAAAAAGATTGCGCACTTTGGAAAGCATAGAGTAACTATATTAGGATATCCCATATATCCCTACTCTATGTTTGAAAGCACCACAAACTCAATTGAGCATCATGCTTCTTCGATGAAGCAGTCTGACAACGCTGGAAATATGCCCTTCGATCTCCTAATGTTATTGCTTCAATTGTTCATCAAGATCATCAAATGCGATAAAGATGTACGCACATCATGACACTAATAATGATGATTGTAGATATTGCCAACATTGTTTTCTATCAATGTTTCAATTGACTTCAAGAATTTCTGATTCACTGGATGTGCAAGCATACTCAAAATTGAAGGGATATTGAGACTCATCTACTTCATATGATGTAGTTAGAAGTCACAATATCTAATCTATTCGTAGAGTATTTTCATTATTTCATAAACTCATCTATTTAATCATTCTTGTTTTAAGTTGTACAGGCTGTAATTAATCGCATGCCGTGAATATATTTTCCACGGCAAACAAATGAAAATGTGTATCGATATATTGATCATATGGTAACCGAAAACTGACCAATCATGGGACGTCGTTGGTCAAATGAAAAATTCAAACCATTACCAATAGTTTTGCCGTTGTAAGTCGCGAACTCTCCTCCTTCATGCGGGGAAACATAAACGAATCGCATGCTATTCATCAATGGCCTTTAATAAGAAAGTAAGTCTTCCTAGTTATGCCATTGCATATACTCGTCAAATGCCTTCACTGTCTTACAGAGTTTTGAACAAAGTAATAGCTTCAGCTTTCTGTTAACAGTTCAGGCACATGACGGTATTCACCTGTCGAAATATTCGTATTTGCATTGATATCTGTATAGCCAGTAAGCAAACGGTTTAATGTTGAAGTGGAAAATTTTACAATACCTCCATTGAGTGGTTCCAATTTCGGAAAAAACATTCAGTGGCGGTGCCAACTTCACATCACCGCCATTGAGCTTTCGGGTTGGCTTTCCACCGACTGTGGTGGGATTTTCGTGAAATAAACGAGTGGCACATGCTGGCACACTCCATCTAGATCGATTCTGACCGTTGGTTTGACTGGCACATGCATTTTTCAAGATGGCGGTGCCAACTTCACATCATCGCCATTTTGTGGTTTCGGGGACTAATTTCTCAGCAAGTACGGGGATTTAGGTGCTGAAACTTGCTGGCACAATGTTTTTGATGGTCTTCTATCTGTTGTGCGTGTTTCGTATGTTTTGATTGTGTATTTTGGAAAAAAATTTTAGTGGCGGTGCTAACTTCACATCACCGCCATGTCGAACATTCAACCAGCGATTTCTCCTAGACTAGGGGGAATTCTTTCAAAATAGTGAGTGGCACATGCTGGCACACTCCATCTAGATCGATTCTGATCGTTGGTTTGACTGGCACATTCCATTTTTCAAGATGGCGGTGCCAACTTCACATCACCGCCAGCGCATTGAGCTTTCGGGGGCTAATTTCTCCGCAAGTACGGCGTCTTAGGAGAAGAAACTTGCTGACACAATGTTTTTGATGGTCATCTCTCAGTTGTAGTTGTCTCGCGTGTTTTGATTGCGTATTTTAAAAAAAGACTTCAGTGGCGGTGCTAATTTCACATCATCGCCATTTTGTGGTTTCGGGGACTAATTTCTCAGCAAGTACGGGGATTTAGGTGCTGAAACTTGCTGGCACAATGTTTTTGATGGTCTTCTATCTGTTGTGCGTGTTTCGTATGTTTTGATTGTGTATTTTGGAAAAAAAATTTTAGTGGCGGTGCTAACTTCACATCACCGCCATATCGAACTTTCAACCAGCGATTTCTCCTAAACTATGAGGAATTCTTTCAAAATAGTGAGTGGCACATGCTGGCACGCTCCATCTAGATCGATTCTGATCGTTGGTTTGACTGGCACATTCCATTTTCAAGATGGCGGTGCCAACTTCACATCACCGCCAGCGCATTGAGCTTTCGGGGGCTAATTTCTCCGCAAGTACGGCGTCTTAGGAGAAGAAACTTGCTGGCACAATGTTTTTGATGGTCATCTCTCAGTTGTAGTTGTCTCGCGTGTTTTAATTGCGTATTTTAAAAAAAGACTTCAGTGGCGGTGCTAACTTCACATCACCGCCATTTTGTGGTTTCGGGGACTAATTTCTCAGCAAGTACGGGGATTTAGGTGCTGAAACTTGCTGGCACAATGTTTTTGATGGTCTTCTATCTGTTGTGCGTGTTTCGTATGTTTTGATTGTGTATTTTGGAAAAAAAATTTTAGTGGCGGTGCTAACTTCACATCACCGCCATGTCGAACTTTCAACCAGCGATTTCTCCTAAACTAGGGGGAATTCTTTCAAAATAGTGAGTGGCACATGCTGGCACGCTCCATCTAGATCGATTCTGATCGTTGGTTTGACTGGCACATTCCATTTTCAAGATGGCGGTGCTGAGTGGCGGTGCTAACTTCACACACGTCATAGATAATGGGTTGTCAAATGTTGTAAGACAAGTGGTGCGCCCACTAAGTCGTGAGCCTTTTGTACAAAATGAAATCACAGTGAAATGATTTTATCACGTGTGGAAAGAGCGCTTCATGAAGGATCGAATTCATCCGATTTCTATGATCTAATCGATGTGAATTCTTGTCAGTGCCGACATTCAAGTAAAAGGTTGCGATGTTGGTAACTGATTGTAATTAATTGGCTTGATTTTCATTAATCTGACTTCAATGTTAGAAAGCTTCCAATATCGTAGCGTTATTCGCTATCTATACCTACAAGGGAAGACAAACGATATTCGAACGGAATTGATGGCTGTCTATCAAGAAGAATGTCCCAGCTCGGCGACAATAAAAAGATGGTTCAATGAATTTCAGACCGGAAGAACTTCTGTTCTGGACAACGAGTCACCAGGAGGGCCGATTGAAATCGACGAAGACAAAGCCGCTACAGATATTGAATAAATCGTAAAAAGAAGAGTGCCGAATAGGGATGCAAAGCGATTAAGCGATTAATCGCTTCAAATACTTAAGAAATGCATTTAATCGCAGGCTTGCGATTAATCGTTTTTTTGCATTTCTATTCTAATGCAAAAAACACACATCATTTTGCTGATTCTATAGATAGTAGTGTTAATGAATGAATTTTCTATTAAGTTGATCAATCGATTATTCTACAGATTGTTTCATAAAAAATGGATCACCCTTAAACATCGCCTTAACTTCAACTTCGTCTAACTCCGCCAAACTTGAACGAATTTCTCTGAAATTTGGAAGATATGTCAGTTGTGCTTACTAATATCATTGTTGGAAATTTCAAGCATGAATATTGAGTTGTTTTCCTGTTATAGATAAAAAAGTAGTAGATAATTTGATCTTCATTTAGCAATGTTACACAAAATCATACCTCACTCTTATAAAATTACATTTGTTTCCTTTGTTATTTAATATGTTGTTCTACACGCCAAAAGCTATCAAGCAAAACAAAAATAAAGAAAATCGGTCAATCAGAGCCAGTATAGCAACATTATTCATCAACAATAATGTAACTGCTACATGTGATTAACTGGACTTCATGTTCCATAGCTTCCTGACTTCGTTGCGGTGGTGTTGGCAGCACTCCTGATGGCTTTCAGCTAGAAATCTATCTCTTACCGGTTGAAAACAATACAAAGCATAAATGAACAATAACGAGATCGCATTCACAAAAGGCAAAGTGTCAGGGTTTTCTTTGCGAGCTACAAGCAAGCGACTAAATGTCCCTTACACAAATGTGCATCGATGGCATAATGATGATTTTCGACTCTGTCGTAAAGAGGGCTCTGGCCGTCCACGCAAAACATCCAAACGTATAGACCTCCTAATTTTGAGATTTGTTAAAGTTGATCCAAGTCTCTCGTTAACTGAGATGGCTGCACTATACTCGTCGATTTCTAAGTCCACTATTCGTAGAAGACTTCACATACAGCAAGGAACCATGAATTCTGAACGCTATGTGAATGTTTTACGAATGAACATTGGCCAAATGACAGATCAACTTGGTTATTTATGGATGATAATGCTACGTGTCACAGGAGTAGTAGAGTCAACGTATGCAAGTCTCAATTAGGGCTTAGGACATTATCTTGGCCAGCTCGTTCTCCTGATCTGAATCCCATAGAAAATGTATGGAGTATTCTCAAACGTAACGTTCGTCGTTCACTGCTACCTACAGATGGCGTATCACAACTTACGTCATGCGCACTGTTAAAAAGAGAGTGGAGAAAGTTAGATCAGTCAAAAATCAGCGATATCATCGAATCAATGCCTAGACGAATTGGTAATGTCATTGACAATAAGGGTAGGGCCACAAAGTATTAGCTTTTTAAGAACCGTTACTGTATCATAGCTTATCAGATTATATAAGGACATCTAAATATATTAGGGACATGAAATAACATGAAAAATGCTTTCTGTATCATACTTATGTTTTATTTAGTCAAATTTTAGGATGATCCACTTTTTATGAAACGGACTGTATTAGTGCGTTTCGTGTGAATGTTGGAATTCTCCAGTACGGAACAGAAAGGTGTGGAAATGAATGACTCACTTGTGGTTCGGTGACTATGCTTTATTTCTAGTCTTCTGGTAGCAATAGGCAGCACTGATATTCCATATAGGCGGTCTCGATTAAGGGTAATTAAAATGAATGAAATAGGTGAGTCAGCGGCAAGCAACGATGTGACGTATTGACGTATCCTTCCTGACGAATCGTATGGTTGTGCATTTATTTTAAATTGTTTTGTGAAGAGTGACATTTTTGTAATTATATCCATATACTTTTGTTGAAGAAATTTCTGTGAGACAAGCGACTTCAATAATCATTCATTTCTCAACTTTGTTGCTTCATTATAGTTTCCTTGAGATTCATTGTTTTAATTTCATGTTGCATTGAGTAATGGGGTCATAATTACGCGGGCTTTATACATGTTACGATGTAGTCATAAATGTTAATTTCTTTTTTAGAGTAAAATACCTTTTCATAATCAGCATGTAGACATACATACAATTAACGTTAATTATACAACCTTTGCTCACTAGGCCCATACTTCTAATATAAGTGATATCAATACAAAAGACAAAGTGATTGTGCATGGGAATAAAAACTTAACAATACGTTGAGAAGCAGTGATAGTTTACATAATAACAGTAATACTGTTGTCTAATACTCGTATATTGATAGTAGATATTGAAATTATATAAGAAATAAATCGCGCGATCAATCGTTTAATCGCTTTATGATGCAATTATTAATCGTTTAATCGTATCGATGCGATTGCGATTAAAAAGTCACTCCTAGTGCCGAATAACAACCAGGCAATTGAGAATACGTCTTAACGTCAGCAAAGGAACGTTGCATTCCCTTCTCCAGGTTTGTGCCGCGGTTTCTGACGGCGGAGATGATGTCAAAGCGTTTAGCCTCTTGCCAAGAAAATCTTCAACGTTATGAAAAACTCGGAGATCAATTCCTCAAGAACATCATCACTATGGGTGAAACTCCACTGTCTCTCTATCTTCCTGAATCCAAACGAGAGTCACAGGAATGGAAACTCCCTGGTGAGCCTGGATCCAAGAAGCATCGTGACCTGCATGATTGAGGTAATAGCCAAAGCATGGAGCGAAATGTGCCGCAGAACAACCAAGTTTGAGTAACGCTTGAGCACCTTCATGCTTTCCTGCCATTTTGTTTTCACTAATGCGATGTTACTTTTCCCAGTTATGTTGCTTTTCAGGAAGTTTTCAATTGTTGTTTTATAACAGCTCATTTTTACTACACACAGAAAAGTAACCGGACAAAAGCCGTACAGCTTCGTTGCAGCATCTCAACAGTCAATGGCTAGTGGCCAGCCCTGCCATTGGCGTCCCCTGACCCGCTGCCGTCCTACCGCGCGACAGGACACACAACAGCATATTGCAACTTCTGTGGCCAAAAAGGCTATTTAGAGGCAGTCTATCCAAGGAGGCAACGACTCAAAGACACTCCTCGGACCCAGTTAAGTCTATTAACACTGACATGATCAATTTCCGCGCTATGAGTGAAGCTGAGAAGCACGAGAAAGATGTACTTATGCAAGGGTCTCACTCCAAAATTTTGGATTTTTTCCACTTTTTTGCTAGGACGGCAAAACATTTTTTGCCACTTGTTTTACCTTTAAAATGATAATAATGGAATAGCAGAATGAATATATATATAGAGAGCAAACAGTGTTTGCTGCTGTATGTTGCATAATTTTTATTCAATTGAAGGTCTTTGTATTATCCTAATGTGAATTCATGCACTCACATGTAGTTTTCACATGTCAAGTTTAGTATTTTTCGAAGAGACGTCGATGCTACCATAAAACAGGGCCATCCGACTGATAGAAAGTTTGCTGAATATTTAGCATTTTTGTGATTGTGGTTTTTATCGATATTGAAATTTGCCATTCTACTGCTATTTAATTTTTCAATCTCATTTTAGTTAATTGACTGAAATTTAGCCGACAGAACTACCGATTTAACAATCAGCCGAATTTATGAAACTTGGCATGAGATCAAAACTGACAGAATACAGGATTATTACAGGATACTTATTGATATGTCTATATCTTGTCAATGTAATTTTTCATTTCACATTTTTAGCGTTGAATGCCGCACGCATAGCGGCTGGGCTAAAACTCTCAGAGCCTTTTAACTGACAATCTGTGAGACAAGTATTCAAAACATTTTTGCCAGTATTGGAAAATTCACCCAAATAAACGCAATTCATGTTCCATCGGAGCTCTCACGGTATCCAATTCTGTGTACCTTGTAAGCTGCACATTTTTACACAAAAGCTCTTTTTTCACAGAAGCCATCGATGAGACATGATTCCGATCTCGTTATTCATCTCATCCCCTCTCTCGTTTGCTGTGTTTGTGATGTGACTCGCTCATGCTTGTAGCTCATGGAATGTTATATGTAGGAGCTATATCAAGGAACCAGTCGACTCCCACTAATGCAGTCTCATTGGATGAACGACACAGACATGATTGATTTTAGACTACTGGATTTCTCCTATCAACTGCCTCAAGAAGTCGGACCTCCATGCTTCTGCTCTGCACCCCCGGACCCGGACCCAACAGGACGCGAGAAAGCATGTACTATACCTGATGTGCCATTATTTTGACTTATATTTGAGATTGAAGCCAGTAGATATAGGTTGATTTTCCTCAAACGTGTGGAGTAAAAACCTGTTGCTTAAGGCCTTGCTACAAAATCCCTAAATAATTCAATTAAATGCACAACAAACTTTCAGTTGCTTGGACTTCACCATGTTTAATTTGGTAACTTTCATGTCAATCAGCATATTCGTATCACTATTCAAAGCTATTGTAATGTCCTTGAGAACACAGGTTGAAATTGGTAGAAAACAGCTGCATAACAATTATTGCGGAAATTAGGGGTCTTAGATCGACAAAGTTTTATTTCAGGAAACTGTTCCACAATGACAGAAACGATCGTAAAAAGGAGTGACAACACAGACTATTAAGCCGAAAGTTTTGATTTAAATCAGCCATTATCAATTGCGAATCCTATTTTTTCATTTCCTTTAACATTCTGGACATCACAGCAAGCACTGCGCTGACGAAATAATTCACGACATTGAAATGTCTTTGACAAAATAATGTAGAAAAGTTCTGGAATAAAAGGGTATAATTTGATATTATCTAAATTATATAATTTATTTATGGTTACATCTCCTACGTACTTCTTTGAACTTAATAGAAATGTAACTCGTGGACATCGTTTTAAACTTACGATTAAGCCATCTCGTTTGCAATCTAGGAAACACTTCTTTTCAAGTAGAGTTGTCAACGTTTGGAACAGTCTCCCTGATTCGATTTTCGACATCCAATCTCCCGCGACATTTAAGAATCGTGTTCGTTTACTTCTATGAATTTTAACTTTACTTGAACTAACTTCATTTTAATTGTGTTCTCATTGGTGTTTACAATGGTCTTTGTGATGCACTCCAGCACTAACGGAGACTGAAGTATAACTAGCTATAATAATAATAATAATATATATATTGAAGGAATATTTTGAAGGAATTGTGGAAGCTGCTGCGAATTGCCTGGCGGAAGGGTTGCGTGCCGGAGAGTTGGAAAAGAGCAGACGGAATCTACATCCCTAAGGAAGATGGAGCCAAAGCCATCGGCCAATTTCGACCCATCAGCCTTTTGAATGTCGAGGGAAAGATATTCTTTTCTATCCTGACGGGCAGAATGACGGCGTTCCTCCTGAATAACAACCTGATTGACACGACTGTGCAGAAAGGAGGGGTACCTGGTATCGCTGGTTGCATTGAACACAATTTCATGCTATGGACGGCAGTCAAAGAAGCGAAGAGAATGAAGAAAGATCTTGGTGTCGTTTGGTTGGATCTGGAGAATGCCTATGGCGCGGTCCCTCATGGACTGGTCATGTATGCATTGGACTTCCACCATGTTCCAGAGAAGGTGAAAATGCTGATAAAAGCCTATTACGAGGACTTCATCATGAAGTTTCGGACTGAGAGGTGGGATACGAAATGGATCAAGTTGGAGAAGGGGATACCAATGGGGTGCACCATTTCGCCTATCCTTTTTGTTATGGCGATGAATGTAGTTTTATCGACGGTGCAACACACTGAAGGAGTCGAGCTCAATGGAAGGAAATTACCTCCAGTTAAGGCGTTCATGGATGACATGACAGTGGTTTGTAGATCAGCGGCGGCAACACGGGCTGTATTGGAGAAACTTGAGAAGGCGATTAATTGGGCAAGAATGAGAGTGAAACCGGTGAAATCTCGCGGTATGATGATTCGATTTGGTAGAATATCAAGCAGGGTAAAGTTTTCGATCGACGGGCAGGTGATTCCATCAGTGTCTGAGAAGCCGGTTAAAAGCCTTGGACGATGGTTTGATGCCTCCATGAGTGATAGAAGAAGGATGCATGAGATTCGTGACACATTTCAAAAGTACTTGAGTGCACTGCATGTCTCGGGACTACGTGGGGTACAGAAGGTGTGGGGTTTGCATCACTTGGTGGTACCTCGAATACTTTGGCCTTTGACTATGTACGACGTGGCTATGACGACAGTGGAAACGATGCAAAGGAAAATGGCAGTATGGATTAGGAAATGGCTGGGTGTTCCAAGGACTCTATCCCAAGCGGCACTCTTCAGCAATGAATGCAAATTGTCATTGCCAACGGAATCGCTAGTAACGGAGTTCAAGGTCAACAAGGTCAGAGTGTTGGAAATGCTAAAATCTTCGCCTGATGAGGCAGTGAGGGATGTCAACTGTTTGGTGGAGACGGGGCGGAAATGGTCAGCAGAAGAATGCTACAGGAGCGCTGAGTCAAGGCTACGACATGACGAGGTTGTTGGTATGGTCCAGTGTGACAGACGAGGCTTAGGCTGGCAAAGAAAGAAATGGTGGTCAAAGGCTACAGGCAAGGATAAAAGAGAGCTGGTAACAACAGAGGTAAGGCGTGCGGAAGAGGAGTCATGGAAGGTGGCAGCCAGTAGTCAACCACAACAGGGAGCGTGGATGAGATGGGAAGAAGCCACATGCCAGCGTATGTCATGGAAGGATTTATTGGGGCAGTCTCGCGGGGAGCTGAGGTTCTTGATTCGGGCGACCTATGATTTGCTACCTACTCCAGCAAATCTGAAGAAGTGGAAAGTGAAGGAGTGCGACCGATGTGAATGTGGGCAGAGAGGGACCTTACATCATATCCTGTGTGCGTGTCCTAACAGACTCAGTGGTGGGATGTACACGTGGCGGCATAATGAGGTACTGAAGGTATTGCACCAAGCAGTTGTGAAAGCGATAGAGAGAAACAGGGAACAGGAGGGTACTAAAGTGATCCAGTTTGTGAGAGAGGGACAATCTGTGCCGAAAGTTCGCCGGAAAGATGGGGAAGGTTGGACTCATTTGAGTATCGCGAAAGACTGGCAGGTGGCGTGTGACGTGAACGGGGGTTTCAAGTTCCCACCGGAGATAGGGGTGGTGACCCAATTGCGCCCAGATTTAGTTATCTGGTCAATATCGCAGAGGGCGTGCATGTTAGTCGAGCTAACGGTGCCTTGGGAGGATCGGATGGAGGAAGCGTACGAGAGGAAGATGGACAGATACATAGAACTGACAGAAGAGTGCAGATTCAGGGACTGGAGGGTCAACACTTTGCCGGTTGAAGTCGGGTGCCGCGGATTCGTGGGACTTTCAATGATCCGATTTTTGAAGACGCTGGGATTAGGAAAAGAGGCGATGAGAACAGAGAAGGACTTGAGTGAAACAGCAAGGAGAGGATCTGCGTGGATATGGAGCCGTTCGAGGCTTTCTCCCAACAACGGCTAAGGACTGATCATCCTTAGTGGACCCCGCCACCCAGGCAAGCGAGTTCCGAGGAAAGGGTTGAAACTCGTGGGTGGTCCTCGGCTGACGACGTTGTTGGTAGCATTCCTTTGGAATGTTTCGAATATTTGCGACTTCAGGAAACCTGATGACTCCAGGAAAGACTGGTGACGATGGAAAAGACCATCCCTGCATCCTCATTTGCTACCGAAAAGGCTGCGCCCTGTTGCCGAGACGCACAGCACTGGCTGGTAAGTCGAGGATTCTCCCCGGTGGACTAGGTAGCGGTGGTCATTCTCCGATTGGCTCTGCAGGGTAAAGGAGTATTTTGTATGGATGATGATTTTGAATCAACTAGTATTGGACCGGAAACGAATTTGGAAAACGAGAACGGATTGCGGACGTTAACATCTTGGAGTTGCGAATGTGGTGCGGTGTTCAGATCACGGAAGGGGCTTCGTATCCATAAAACAAAAAAGAAGTGCGGCGTTTGTGAGCCTGCGGTTCAACGCATCCATGAGAATAAGACGATAAGGGTTTCCTCTGAGAGACAAAGTCAAAGGGAGATTCCTTGTGAACTTGCGGGTGATGCAGACGTCTGCGAGAGGCGAAAGATAAAGTGGCCTAAGTCAAGTGAAAAGCAACGATGGGAGAGCGTCGATCAAGTATTGGTGCATATGGCAAGGAATTTGAAAGGTGATGTTGAAAAGAAACTCAATAGGTTCGGATCATATGTCTTCAGCTGGTGTTTGGAAGAGTTTGGGGAGGAAGAATTGTCTGTAAAGAGTAAGAAGGACGGGGAGTCACGCAGGGTGAGGGAGTTGGAAAGACTGAAGAGGGAGAAGAAAGATCTGAGAAGGAAATGGCTCTCATCTGTTAGTGAGGAGGAAAGACAGGTGGTGAGTGAGAAGACAACGGAAGTAAGAAGGCGGTTATAACAGCCTGCTGAAAGCAGAAAGGCAACGGAAGAGGAGAAAGGAGAGGCAGAAGCAACGACGCCATTTTGCTAACAATCCGTATCAGGCAGTGAAGACAGTCCTGGATGGAAAGAAAGAAGGAAGACTGCAGTGCGACAAGGGTGAGCTGGAAGATCATCTTGAATCCAAGTACACAGATCCCCATAGGCATCAGCCATTCCAGAGGCTCGAGGACGAGAGAAGGCCATCAAGCCCAAGCAAACAGTTCGACGTTGCAGAGCCGAGATGGAAAGAAGTTGTGGAAGTAGTTGCTAAGGCGAAAAGCAATTCATCTCCAGGTCCCAATGGCGTACCTTATCTCGTGTATAAGAAGTGCCCGGGGATTTTGAAGGAATTGTGGAAGCTGCTGCGAATTGCCTGGCGGAAGGGTTGCGTGCCGGAGAGTTGGAAAAGAGCAGACGGAATCTACATCCCTAAGGAAGATGGAGCCAAAGCCATCGGCCAATTTCGACCCATCAGCCTTTTGAATGTCGAGGGAAAGATATTCTTTTCTATCCTGACGGGCAGAATGACGGCGTTCCTCCTGAATAACAACCTGATTGACACGACTGTGCAGAAAGGAGGGGTACCTGGTATCGCTGGTTGCATTGAACACAATTTCATGCTATGGACGGCAGTCAAAGAAGCGAAGAGAATGAAGAAAGATCTTGGTGTCGTTTGGTTGGATCTGGAGAATGCCTATGGCGCGGTCCCTCATGGACTGGTCATGTATGCATTGGACTTCCACCATGTTCCAGAGAAGGTGAAAATGCTGATAAAAGCCTATTACGAGGACTTCATCATGAAGTTTCGGACTGAGAGGTGGGATACGAAATGGATCAAGTTGGAGAAGGGGATACCAATGGGGTGCACCATTTCGCCTATCCTTTTTGTTATGGCGATGAATGTAGTTTTATCGACGGTGCAACACACTGAAGGAGTCGAGCTCAATGGAAGGAAATTACCTCCAGTTAAGGCGTTCATGGATGACATGACAGTGGTTTGTAGATCAGCGGCGGCAACACGGGCTGTATTGGAGAAACTTGAGAAGGCGATTAATTGGGCAAGAATGAGAGTGAAACCGGTGAAATCTCGCGGTATGATGATTCGATTTGGTAGAATATCAAGCAGGGTAAAGTTTTCGATCGACGGGCAGGTGATTCCATCAGTGTCTGAGAAGCCGGTTAAAAGCCTTGGACGATGGTTTGATGCCTCCATGAGTGATAGAAGAAGGATGCATGAGATTCGTGACACATTTCAAAAGTACTTGAGTGCACTGCATGTCTCGGGACTACGTGGGGTACAGAAGGTGTGGGGTTTGCATCACTTGGTGGTACCTCGAATACTTTGGCCTTTGACTATGTACGACGTGGCTATGACGACAGTGGAAACGATGCAAAGGAAAATGGCAGTATGGATTAGGAAATGGCTGGGTGTTCCAAGGACTCTATCCCAAGCGGCACTCTTCAGCAATGAATGCAAATTGTCATTGCCAACGGAATCGCTAGTAACGGAGTTCAAGGTCAACAAGGTCAGAGTGTTGGAAATGCTAAAATCTTCGCCTGATGAGGCAGTGAGGGATGTCAACTGTTTGGTGGAGACGGGGCGGAAATGGTCAGCAGAAGAATGCTACAGGAGCGCTGAGTCAAGGCTACGACATGACGAGGTTGTTGGTATGGTCCAGTGTGACAGACGAGGCTTAGGCTGGCAAAGAAAGAAATGGTGGTCAAAGGCTACAGGCAAGGATAAAAGAGAGCTGGTAACAACAGAGGTAAGGCGTGCGGAAGAGGAGTCATGGAAGGTGGCAGCCAGTAGTCAACCACAACAGGGAGCGTGGATGAGATGGGAAGAAGCCACATGCCAGCGTATGTCATGGAAGGATTTATTGGGGCAGTCTCGCGGGGAGCTGAGGTTCTTGATTCGGGCGACCTATGATTTGCTACCTACTCCAGCAAATCTGAAGAAGTGGAAAGTGAAGGAGTGCGACCGATGTGAATGTGGGCAGAGAGGGACCTTACATCATATCCTGTGTGCGTGTCCTAACAGACTCAGTGGTGGGATGTACACGTGGCGGCATAATGAGGTACTGAAGGTATTGCACCAAGCAGTTGTGAAAGCGATAGAGAGAAACAGGGAACAGGAGGGTACTAAAGTGATCCAGTTTGTGAGAGAGGGACAATCTGTGCCGAAAGTTCGCCGGAAAGATGGGGAAGGTTGGACTCATTTGAGTATCGCGAAAGACTGGCAGGTGGCGTGTGACGTGAACGGGGGTTTCAAGTTCCCACCGGAGATAGGGGTGGTGACCCAATTGCGCCCAGATTTAGTTATCTGGTCAATATCGCAGAGGGCGTGCATGTTAGTCGAGCTAACGGTGCCTTGGGAGGATCGGATGGAGGAAGCGTACGAGAGGAAGATGGACAGATACATAGAACTGACAGAAGAGTGCAGATTCAGGGACTGGAGGGTCAACACTTTGCCGGTTGAAGTCGGGTGCCGCGGATTCGTGGGACTTTCAATGATCCGATTTTTGAAGACGCTGGGATTAGGAAAAGAGGCGATGAGAACAGAGAAGGACTTGAGTGAAACAGCAAGGAGAGGATCTGCGTGGATATGGAGCCGTTCGAGGCTTTCTCCCAACAACGGCTAAGGACTGATCATCCTTAGTGGACCCCGCCACCCAGGCAAGCGAGTTCCGAGGAAAGGGGTTGAAACTCGTGGGTGGTCCTCGGCTGACGACGTTGTTGGTAGCATTCCTTTGGAATGTTTCGAATATTTTTTATATATATATATATATATATATATATATATTATAGCATTATATAAATAATGTGCAAATTAACATGTATAATCAGCAGAGGTGGGCGCGATTCGGGAAAATGAAGTTCCGAATAGCGATTATCCGATTAGCCAGATCGGAGTTCCGAATCCGATTATCCGATTCAGATTTTGAAAATGAAGTTCCGATTCGCGATTATCCGATTATCCGAATTCGATTATGAGATTAAATGGATTTCAATTCATATCTTTGCACTCCTAATGGAAATTTATGCCATCAATACACAACCTTGAACTAGAGATGACATAAAAATATTGCAAAAAATTATCAAATGTTGCATTTGCCTAGACGACAAAATTTCCTGTCTAATTGCCTTACATGCTAGCTAACATTCATTGTACATGTACGCTGCCACAATTAGACAAATACAAAGCACCCAAATTCTATTGAATATCTCCAGGTTTACAGTAACAATTTCATGTGCATGCATGCACCCAATACATGAACCGAGTGATTCTTAGTCCTTCTCCAAATCCAAGACGACAAAAAGACTCATCAAAGGCCACATCTCTTAACAAATGGAGGTTGCCCTTCATAAACACTAAGGCCTCAAAGTTTGCGGCAGTGAGTGCCGCCCTTTTTGGCCTCAAAATATCCGAGCCAAAGCTGAAAATGCGCTCAATAGAGGCTGAGCTCGGAAGGGATGTGTTATATTTTAAAAATAGTCTCTTCCAAGAGTCCCGAAACTTATGTGGGAAGTGGTCTCCCGAAAGTTGTGGATTCCCTCTCACAGCCTTCTTCGCCCAACAGTCAAACTCCATGGCCATCACCACTTCTTCACTTTCTGCTTCCCCCTCATTTTCAGCCGATAGCAGATAGTCAGTACTGGTGGGTGCTGATTCAAGATCCTCTTGTAGATCAGACGACACGTGACTCCCATCTGCAGGTTGAGTGTATGCCGCTAGCTCCTGGATGAGGGTCTTTCTGACACTGCTGTCACGATCTTGTGATGAGGATGCATTGCCGTAGCTTTTACAGATAGACAAAGCCTAGCCGATATCTAGCCTACAGTGGATGCACCAATGCCGATACGTCTGTGGGCCTACGTGACTTATTGAGCTGTCTCTAATAAAGTTGCTATCTACAAAAGATGCAAGATATTTATGGCCTATTCGAATGTAGATACAAAGCGCATGCGAGCATACTGCCTGTCTAAATAGTACAACCAACAATGTGACGCTTGAGGCAGAGAGGGAAGTGTCCTAATTATTGGCAACCCTTGCTAATAACTTATGCTTTAATAGAAGAAAAGAGCAGTCCAAGAAAACTTTAATTGCCATCGAAAAAATAACTAATTGTTGCTTCAAAAACAAAACCCACTATTTCTGAAAGTCTCACAAAGCAGTTGATAAAGCAATAAGCAGCTAGCCTTCATGTATTATATACTTAGGTTAATTGTGTAAAATCATCCTATAAGTCATTTCTTTTCAGAGAAACAAAGCTTTGCATCTCAAAATAATTTTTTGACAATCGCACTCTTGCATGCCAGAATGGAATTGATATAGAAAATTGAATTATTATGATTGCTACTTGAGTGGCCCCTGAATCATGGTGTCATCGTAATCTGTGATGCATGATCGAGTTTACGCATCACTCAATTCAGTCAGACACATGAGACAGTATAACTCTCTCACTGAAAAAATGATGTTATGCTCTTAATTAACTCGCAAATCAACACTGTGGACATTTTCTAAATTTTAGCTCTGTTCACTGGAAAATGTTGCGGGTTGCGTGATTGGGCTGGATGTATGCAAAATTTGTTGTGGCAACACCTCTGCTCATCAGCATGCCAGTGAGTTGCTACTGGCGTGAAACCTGGTCAACAGTTGGATTGATTCCGGGGCGACCCCTTGCAGGCTGCCGGACAAAACTGGTCCGAAAATCTCGGCCATTTTCCCATATCTCTGACATTCACGAGTGCCTCGATGACCAAATTATAGGCTCAACTGTACGACAGCACCGGCAGTTTTGGGCACATAGTTTGATTATCATCGGCTTATAGTTGTGGCAGGAGCAACTCATAGGTGTCAAAGTAACATTGAATGCCGTCAAAAACAACATTGAATGCCGTTGCCACAAGATGCACATATTTGGCGGTTATGTGGCAGACTATTTACAAATCAACAATCAGAAATATGCCTATCGGTATGTTGAAATCACTCAAGACGTTTTGCATTTTTTGCCATAACAGGTTGGTGGATGATGTCTTTTGATGAAAATCTTTGGACGAATTGCATGTTCAAGGAAACGACTAAATTTTCATGAGGAAAAGCGCAGAACATGCAGTAGGGCCTACTTACAAGAAAAAAAGATAATTGCATCTATTAGACAAGTTTACCAATTGAATTGAAAGAAGTATATGTTGAATAAATTACTATGTGTCAGTCAATCGCTTGGATTTCGAGCTATATTGACATCAATGTAAAGTAGAGCTTCTTTAAATTTGACGAAGTTCCTTGCTGAACTTTCAGCACAGTCGAGCATTTCGTGCGACAGGCGCAGTCCTCGCTGACTTTGAAAAACAGTTCAATCGATCTCGGATTACTCAAAAATCTTGTTTTTGTATCCACCTGGTCGTCACTATCATTTGTGGATGTCGTTGAAATTGGTGCTTCTTGTTCTGAAGTCTGGCCTGTACACATGCGCTTCGTGCTCGTAAAATATTTCTTCATTTTCTTTCGTATCTTTTTTGTGGCCGACCGCCTCCAGCACAGAAAATGAAATGAAATAATCTTCCTTGATCAATGACCTGTATTTCTACAACGCATTCACAAAGTAGGTTTGTCAGGCGCCTGGAGTCTGGCTGAGCGCAGCGAAGTTTGGGTAACTGGTGAAAACAATCCTATTGTTTTGATGGCTACAATGCAGACATACGCGTCTTCAAGGCGCCATTCGGTCGGTCGGTGGGTGAGAGCAAAGACGAGAGCGGGAGGGGAATGGACAATCCTTGCCATAGTTGAGCACGGCTTCAGCAGCATACCGCTCCCCAAGTGTTGCAAGAGGAGCAAAAGTAACTTCATAGATATCTCTACCTGGTGTCTGCGCTCGAGGTTGAAGGAGACAATTCATTTACAACACGATTCCAACCAGCCGAATCGCGAATCGCTTTAAAATGAAATCAGTCCGATTCGATTATCCGAACCGATTTTTCGACAAACTTCCGATTCGATTATCCGATTCGAAAATGAAGTTCCGAATGTTCGGATAATCGGAATTTTTAGTCCGATCATCCGATTGCCCACCTCTGATAATCAGTCACCTTAAAAGCATTTTAGTAGTCTTCGTGGCATAAAAGGTAAGTGACTGTCCAGGCGATCTTTTGGTCAAGAGGTTCAGTCCTGAAAGTGTAATTGCAGGTCGGCAGGATATCCGGACTAAAAGTACCACAACGTGATTGTCAGCACCTGTTAATTCTCAGTGGGGGGGGGCAGTGACGCAAACACTTATTTTTATTTTTTCAGATAAGTCAGATTAAAACTTCAGATTAGAAGCTAGCCGTTGAACTTAAATGATTATTTGTTGTTAAAAATCACGCAAATCTCCCGGATTAATGCAACTTAACGATCAAAATGAAATGAGACAAGCGATAGTTGAATTGTCATGCAAAAACTATGCTCATGCAAGTGCTCGAACTTACGACTCCATGCTATCTACATGTGTAGACCTGTCGCCTTATCAACTGAGCAACGATCGCTTATATAAGACGGATGTTAATTGGCAGGATCAAACCCTCACCATCACACCACATCAACTGTCATTGCAATTATAATCCGTGGATATAATATTTCGTCACAATTGTGACTGTCAATATCAAGAGCAGCAGCGGGGATCGATGTCCATCAAGGCATCCGAAGTCATATCGTACATGCAATTAACAATGAAACAATCAAACGATTGATCAAATTACTTTAACAATAATAATAATAATAATGAACTTTATTTATCCTCGGAGCATTTTAGGAAGAATCCTTTTTACAAAATGGCCGAGCAACGCTCTCACACAAAAAATATCAAGATAAGAAGATCAGTTGGTAAAATGCAAAAGATGCGCGACTGGCAGGATTCGAACGCAAGACTACAGTTTATATCTCTACAAAATGAGATACGTCAATAGTAAATGGCTGAAATTAATAGATAATTTCCAGGGTGTCCAAGAGTTTGCGATGCATTAATATACATGTATTAAAGCATGAGGCGATGGTTCCGAAAGCAGAAAATATGAAGACACTTTTTGTAACTAAGTAAATGATGACCGAGATGAAAGTATGTGTGTAAATTATCCCTAATTCTTGATTTTACAATTAGGTCTAATTCAATTGAACCATCAACAGAACATCCACCTGACTAAAAATACCAATCGAAATCCTAATTTTTTGCCATTTTTTTACTTTTTTACTATCTTTTGCCACTATCTCATTTTTTTTACTTTTTTATGATTTCTTGCCGAGTGAAACCCCTGCTTATGGTCCCGCTGCAGCTGATGAATCAGCAATGTGAGTTCGAACTCGATACGGGAGCTGGTCGTAATTTGACGTCAAGAGAGCTGTAGACAATCCTGGGCAAGCCGAAGCTAACTGCAATCGAAACGCGCTTAATTGATGTTAACAGAAAAATCATCCTCAGTTTTGGAGAATTAACTATCAATACTTCTTTACCATCTCGTTAAACAACAGCCAATTCTTTAGTGTATGCTGACGCTCGTTTCATGGTGGTGAGAAGACCAATCAATTTACTGGGCCGTGGAGCGATCGGTCTTCTACGCGCAGATATTACAAGCATCATTGAGGAGAAATGCAATTCAGATCGGGCGTTATCGATGTTGGCGATCATTGAAAATGAAGTTGCTATGGACAAGCGACTGAAGGTGTCGTGTCAGAGGACCTGTCAACACTCTCCAGACCTATTCAGAGACGAGTTGGGGTGCCTCAAAAACTTTGAACTCCCTGTCAAATTCAAAGAAGAGGCTAAACCTATCTTCATGCGTCCAAGAAACGCTATTGGAGGACCTAAATCAAGTCTACGATACTGGATTCGAGCGTGGAAATGGACTGCATTCAACGCCTGCTTCAATTCGCTCAGTCTTCTGTGGAGTATTTGGAGCATTGACTAACGCAAGATGGTATTGCCTAAGGTCGAAAGGTGGCCACCATGTTTCATCTGCGGCCCCCACAGATACCAAAGAACTACGTGCATTTATCGGAAGCATCCAATTATACTCCAAGTTCATGCCCAACCTTAGCACTCTCCTCGAGCGGCTCAATCGTCTATTGAGGAAAGGAGAAAGTTGGAAATGGACAGACGAATCATCATCGGTTTTCCAAACGCTTTAAGACATGCTCTGTCAAGGCGAAATCTTTGCCTATTTCAGTACGTCACTACCAATTGCCTGTGATGCCTGGGAGGTTGGTCTCGGCGTCGTGCTTCTGCATCGCTTTCCTGACGCCTCGGAGCGACCTCTTGCATATGCCTCCAAGACGCACTGTTGACGATTGAGTTGCACAACTGTTGCACAACACCGTTATTCTCAAATACAGAAAGAGGCCCTGTCAATTGTCTACGGGCTGCACAAGTTTTATCTATTCCTCTATGGTCGCTCGATCATAACCGTGACTGACCACAAGCCGCTATTAGCACTTTTCACGACGCCGAAGGAACACCAGTAATGGCAGCCAATCGTCTCGCTCGTTGGGCTTTTCAGATCGCTCAATACGAATACAAGATAGAGCATCGAAAGACATATGCATGGTAACGCAGATGACTCAGCGTTTGCCCTGTGATCAACATCCTGCATTCGATAAAGTGGAAGACGACAATGACGTTGGCACGATATGCAGCATCAATTCAATCAGTACTCAACTCGACCGGTTGGAGCCTGGCATCCTAGTAAAAGCTACCATGAAAGATCCAGTTTTATCTCAAGTGGTTCGATATACAAAAAAGACTGGCATCTCCCGAATATCAAAGCAACAGCCAACTCCAGCAGTGAAGCCGGTGCATCTGCATACAATTTTAACGATTTCCGACGATTGGAGCCGTCCCTCTCAACTCTCGATAATTGCTTGCTTTATGGCAATCGTGTGGTGATCCCAGAGCCTTTGCAGCAATGGGCATTGACTGTTAACTTTAGTACATGCACTTGTATTCCAAAACACAGGCTCCAGAATATATACGTATATTGGCATAAACAAAACCCCCTGGTTACCTGAAAGGTAAGGAGGCCTAATGTGATACGATGATACAAATAACATGATCATACAAGATATATGAATATGTAAATGCATGTATTCATATTCATTAACATTAACAGTACTTTCTTCTTTTGTACAAAACTTGCAAACATTTATTTAAAAAAAAACTCCTATAAAAAATTAGAAAATTGAAATATAACTTTTCCTTATCATCAAAACTACCATACAAAAAATTGAAATACGAATAAAAGAAAAATAATAAATCTACCTGTCTTAAGGGCACGCTCGAAAAACTCTTTGTGAAAAAGATGCCGCAAAATATACAAAGCATGCACGCACATATAAAAAATATGAATATAAATGCAATCAGTTGAGAACCTTAATAACACTGGATAAGTTCATGGATAAATCTGTGGAAAACATCCGGATTGAAATGCTCCGAGCAGGGCATCTCCAGAAACACCTTTTTTCGTAAGCACATTGGCTAGCATAGAACTGTTCGAACCTGGAATCCATGTTACTTGATATACTTCACCTTCTTCGATACGTTGCTTGATGTACGCAAGCTCGATACGAAGACGCTTGTCTTCAACAGCTTTCGTGGAGTACAGGGCTTGAACAAGCGATTTATTGTCAACGTAACACTTCAGAGAAATGTTCCCGGGATTCACTCCCAGCAGCTTGGAGATTATCACTCGAAGAGAAGAAGCATGATCGAGTGCATTACTCCGACTTAATGCCTCCGCAGCAAGAGTTGATTTGACCACTCGCTTGATTTTTCCGCAGCTCCAAGATAATGGCGCACACCGTTCATTGGCTCCCAAAAGTAAAATCACGTGTCCACCAGTGCTGGAAACACCATCTGACATGTTTGATAATGAGGCATCAGAGAAAGTCACTATTGTCCTTTGTGACGTATCGGACATATTAGGGAACAATAAGCAGGATGAGTTGCGCTTTAATTTCTCTATGTTTCTGTTAGCCCGGATGAGATCAGATACAGAAGCGTGTTTGAATCGGCTGCTGAGGTCGACTATTTCGAACGCGAAATCAGGACGAGTTCCTTGGACTGCCCAATTGCATTTTCCAACCAGAGCACGAAAGCATTTCAGTTCATCTTTCTTCTGCTTGGGTCTCGCGGGATTTATGTATATTACTTCTAGCTGTTGAACATAATCATTTTGGTCAATGGTAACACTGTCTTGTTTTTGTGCAATGTGAAAACCGATGCACTTGATGTCGCTTGTCTCTGCTTTTCCGACAGAAAAACGTTTTCCCAATGGTTTCATTACTGTTTCATTGAAGAGGGAGTCACCACAATGAAGAAAATCATCGATATGGGTCAGTAAAGCTCCTCTGACCTTGCCATCATATCTCCAAAAAACATGGACGGATCTACAGAAGATTGTGTCATTCCAAGACGAATGAGTTCGCTGCGAACACTAACGTAGAACTGCCTGGCGGCATCAACTAGACCGTATAGAGCCTTAATAAGTTTCCAAATTGTGCCAGGGTCTACATTTGCCTCTGGTGGGGGATTCACGTATACATTGCGATCGATCATGTCACCTTGGAGAAAGGCAGATTTGATGTCCGTTGTCTTCAACTGCCAGTGATTAGCTGTAGCAATCGTAACCAATACTCGAATGGTGCTTTTCGAAACTGTGGGGGAGTCTCTGTCGAGGTTACCCTCCTCTTCAAATCCTCTGGCCACCAATCGTGCCCGCATGCCGCTACCTTTCTGCCATAGAACCCAAGTGGTGGATATCTTTTCATTGCCATTGTCTGGAATTTCAGAGTAAACATCGAATACTTCGAGTTTCTGTGACTCATCTTCCTTAGCCTTCAAACATTCTGATTCGTTGTTTTTGTTTTGTTTAATTCTAACGATATTGACGGTCTCGTTCGGGCATGCTGTTCGCCATTCTGCGAGTCTTTCCAAATTGATGCTTTTACAATTGCCTTCATCGTCACATATATTGTACCAATACTTCGTAGCAGTATTGGCTTTTCCGGCACGACCGATCACTTGAGCATCTCGCCAATCGTCACTTTCAGTTACTTTATACTGAATGCGATCATTCTTTTGCAAATAAGTCGGCAATTTTCCGGCACGTGCATCGTGAGCCTCTTCTTGTTCAGTGAGTACATCTGGTTGACTTTGCAAAGTTGAAATGTGTTCAGATGAGTCGTCAGGATCTGTTGGAGTTAAGGATGAATCTACGTCGCTGTCGGAAATGTTATTTGATACGTTCGGTTCGTGAGATATGTTGTCATCATTGATATTCTCTACGCCAGTGTTGTCGTCAGAATCAGCCTTTTTCAACCGATTGACAGATATACGTGCATAGATACCACCATGTCGAATAAAGACAATGCTTCCGTCTTGAAATATTACTTTCGCAGGACCAAGCCATCGATTATGACCTTCGCGTTTATAGAAAACCTTGTCATCTAACGAGAATTTCGTTTCAATTGATCTCACTTGATGTCTTAGCGCTCGTCTTATCTTTTCATCTGCCTCACATCTGATAAAGGCTTGTCGGGCTGAGTGTAGAACATCCAGGTGATTCTTTAGAATTTCACTTGTAGTGGATCCATCAAGAGCAGGTAATTTCTCATGCATTATATTTAGTATATTTGGATTTCTTCCAAGAACAAGTTGATAACTGCTAAATCCGTTCCACATCTGCAGGGCTGCCAACCTCTGGCGGCAAAAAATCGGTACGCCCAGGTGAAAAAATCGGGAAAATCGGTACGCCTACCCCAAAAAATCGGTACAAAAAATGTCTCATTTTTCTACGCAACTACATGCACTGAAGCTGTCCATGTTAGACCCGACCTGGCGAAACTTCCCACAAATTCGCAGACAGCAGTAAGTTATGAACGGTTGAAATCCCATGAAAGAAAAAAGTACATGTACATGTACATACATTCTATATGTATGTCTGCCTCTGTATGTATCTTATTAACATGAACGACCATGTTCGTTTCGTCCCTAGCTCCCAACCAATCGATTAAATAGAAAAATATGCTCTTGTGTAAGGATAAAAATGATTAATTTGTGTTGCAACCAAACAAAAAAATACAAGAAAAAACAAATTACAAATCTAGAATCCCAGATTACAGCTATGAGATAAAACTCGCATTACTCGATCGCAAGCCATTACACATCAGATATAGTTTGCAAATGAAATAATTGAAGGAGTTAATTAACACATTTACAGAAATCAATTTTGTTGGCACATTGGTGTTCAATAGAAAACGAGCATTATGATGAACTTATAACCAAGTAATGCGAGTTCTGGCTTGATTATTTGTGGGTAAAAAACAGAAGCTTAGGTCATAATTCGCCGGTGATAAGGCAAAATGAAGTCAGAATTAGTTAATTAAAGATTTGGATATTTCTGATTCACAGAAGTCTATGCCTGATTGACTACATGCATTTGATTCTGCAAACTCACATCTCTGCACTAACCTCGTGTCCTCAAATCGAAGATGGTTAACTTTGATGACTAATCGAGCCTGTAAGTACGGAGTATTCAGTTTGCCAAATTACCGACGAATTATGTGGAAGTGCTATATTACTGGTAGGCCTATTCAGTCTTTATTTAAATAAGCAACGGTTGCTCCTTTGCATCGGCGCAATGTTTCTTTTTCGAGTGGGGGGAAACCACCAACTTTCAGGGTGAGAAGTGCGGAGAGGAGGTCGTTTTTCATGGCACTTCGTGCGTCTGTATGAACATTTTTTACAAGGGAAAACGCCCTCTCCGCCCCTGCGTTGCTCTGGGGAATGGTCAATACTCCCAGCATGACGGAAGCCAGGTCAGCGAAGACCTTTTTTCCCGACACAGGATTTTTGTACAGCTTCAATGCATGCCACGCTTCATCAGCGCGCATGTGTTGATTGACTCCCATGGGCAGTGGCTGGGTTTGGTAAATCCGCATAGCTTCTTTTAGCTCAGCAGTGGGATGGGCGGATGCTTTTAAGAAAAATTTCAAATTTTGAAGTCAATTTTGGTTCGTTCTCCAATATCAGCCACTCGTGCGTTCCATAGCAATTCCTCAGACTTTTTGATCTGTTTTTTTCAGATAATCGATCGCAGTCAAAAAAAATCTTTCATATGTTCCATTACTTTCAGGGCATTTGCTTTCTTCAGTTTCTTCAAATGACTGGTGGCATTCTCACCAAGCTCCATTTTTTCAACTTCGATTTGATTTCTGAAAGTGGAATATTTCCATGTGAATTTTTTGATCAAATCACTAGGAAAGAGTTGCGAAAGAAATGAAAATAAAAACTAGCAAAGATAATTGCGACAACAGGCCTATCACTCTTCAAAGAAGGAGATCATTTGCATTTATCAAGCTAGGTAATGTGTTTCCATTGAAGGAAGCATACCGGTATTGATACCTGTACTTATTCATCAAAATTTCATAAATTCTTCTTGTTTCAGACATTGAATTTTTATCATATAAATGGATGATATTCCTTTTAAACTATGAGACACGCTATGATCGGCCCCCAACTGACTTAACGCTTTGTAGTCAGTAGGCTACAACAATACCAATGGTGAAATGAGCTTCTTCACTAAAACCTATATTCTAGTCATAATTATGGTACTACATTGAGCTTCTTCACTAAAGCCTATATTCTAGTCATAATTATGGTACTACATTTATAACTCACTTTGTCTCTCTGCAATTGATTGCTGCCAGGTCATGTGTCTCAGAAAGCAGATCCGGACGAATAATTCGAGACATCAAATCTCGCAGCAAATCCTGAAGCAACATGTATGTTTTTTGTATCATTGGCTCATCACGCTGAAGCAGAAGATTGAATTTGTCAATAGCAGGAAGATACCACTCCAGAAAAGAGCAGAAAACCTGAAATGAATAGACATTCGGTTTAGTTAAGAATTTCACCAAAATCTGTTACAGTGTAAACAGTAGTTTGTACATGTATTCATACATGAGAAGTAAGCCTAATATGGAATGATGACTGACTAAGTTCAAATACGGCCCGAATATCGTATATCTAAAAACTTAAGGTGCACAATTTGTAGACCGAAGTCATTTCCATCAATCAAAAATAATCAAGAATTTTCAGGTTTAGCATATGCATGTACATTTTTGAATAAATTGTACAGTGTAGAACCATTCGGCTATTTTGTCAGCCTAAGCTAAGTTAATGAAAGCCTAGCCTGTTGCAGGTTTTAGTAAGATAGGCCTACATATTTAAAGTTGGGAGACAAATATTTACCTTACTTGATCTGGAATTCAAAAGATCGTTCAACCGATGAATTCTTCCAGGCTTGCATGCATTCGTTGACGATGACGTAGATGCAATGGTGGTCCGTTGAGCGGATGCATCAACCGCGATTTTCTTCTTTCTCCGTTTCTCCGCCTTCTTGTCGAGAGAGTCACGTTCTTGTTGAATGTAACTTTGCTGAGGTTTCCAAAGCTCTAACAAGCGCGTCAGTGCTGGTATTAGCGAAAGCCAGCGGGTTGGACAGTGCTTGATCACTTTTTTGAAATCCTGATCGTAAAGTTGTTGAAATCTCCGTAGTTCGTTGGTCCTCTTGCTACTTTGTCGGAAATGATAGTAGACATCGACGAGGGATTCGTCAACGGAAATTGGGAGTACTGCACACGCCTTTTTCACCATGAGATTGAGGAGATGGCACCAACATCTTACCAACAGGATTTCATTGTTGTCGCTCTTTAAATGGGAATATACACCATTATTTTCACCAACCATCACCGGGGCATTGTCAGACCCGAAAGCGATACAATTCTTGACAGACGCCCGATTTCATATCAAAGTTGTACTTCAAATGTAGCGAACATTGTAGGAGCACAATGCAGTCAAGGAAGTCATTTAAGCTGAAAGTAAGGCACTGACTACCGGCAATGTTAAAATACACTTTCATTGTGTCGAATACACCTTAGCAGCCTCTCGGGAACACTTAGGCAAAACTTTTTCGCACAACTTCAAATCAATTGTTGAGAACTTCCTCTCATTTGTCTTAGATCTTGTATACTGTGAGGTTTTTCGGCATAAACAAGATCTTTGATAACTACCCATGGAAGATATCCGGCGGTCTCAGATCGGGCGAATGGGCTGGCCACTCTGTCGGACCACGTTGTCCAATCCATGAAAATTCAAGTGAAAATTAGAAAATGTAGGCAACTATGGTAACTCCTTTCCTAGTCCTATGCTTTGGCATCTAGAATTGTCTAATTTCTGTATTGAGTCAAACATCCAGAAATAGTGAGGTCTGGGGATGATCGCATGAACAGCTGCCTTCAGAGATCGAGCGTAATTTTTTAAACCTCCGGTAGATAGTGGAATAAGACACGCGACAGCATGCAAAGTTGTCGCAAAATTTTCGATGGTCATGCTCTGTCAACATCTTAGATACATGCGGTATAAAGCTGATAGCTCTATCTACTTCATATTTCATAGATTTCTCTTCTTAGGAATCGAGATAAACATGCTAGTTATAAATCATCTGGAATGTTGCTTGTTCTGTAGATATAATTGATGATTGCCGCCAAAATTTGAATATACTTCGGTCCTCCACATTAAATAAACTCACCTCGAATTTCATCTACATTTTCTACTTTCTCTTTCGGCAACTTCCTTGTTTGGTCACTCAGAAAAATGAAGCTTGCTTCTTTGCATATTTTCAGTCGTGTGTGACGAAGTGCAACATTATCGGAAGTAGGCCTACCAATACTTTTACAGGCGAGTAGCATACAGACCGTTTCATAAATAATTGCACAAGAAAGTTAACCCATATTCAAATGTAATTTTCGTTTGGGAGCTCTGCTTCAATTCTAATGAACGATTATACCATGTGAAACCTGATGTTTCATAACTTATTTTGACATACATTTTATTTTCTGATGTGGTCAGTTGAGGTCAGCAGGGCCAAGCGTTTTCTTTGATGCAAGATTTCAATAATATGAAGATGACAATTTTTTAATGAAAATTGGTAGATAGCGTGACTTATGATTCACCTTCATCATGATGCAAAGATGTACAAGAGATGAAGAAGAAATGCAGTACCAATAAGTTTTACCAAAAAATTGCTGATAAAAAAGCATCTGACGAGATTTTTCAATGATGATGATGCTCAAATTCAAAAAACTTCATATCATGTAAAAGGTTGCGGATAGTACTTTAGATTGGCACAGCATTTAGTGTGTGTATGATCAATTGTGATTAGTAGACTTAAAAGATTGAGTACTTCGTCAATTCATTCAACGATAACTATATACCGACAAAACTACGGAATGCAAAAAATTGAGATTATTACCATTGAATCAGGCTTGTGTAAAGCATTCAGATAAAATTTTTGTTTTTCGAATTTCGACAACATTTAGTACAGTTTTCCTCAATTGACTGATTTTGCGCCTGCTGTCGCGTTAACAATGTTTTAGCGGTCAAATGCACACAACTTAATAACTTTTATTGCATTAAATCTGGCGTTTTCGAGTTTGGGTTTAGAAGAACGCTGGTGCTATCAGCTCCAAGAATATGTAGATCTCTGATCTCCAGATGGGGCGCACGTCTGCTCTGCACACGTTTACAACCAATAGCAATTATTCACGCCGAGGTTGCTGACGCTTGCGTTCGATTAAGGGGATCGACAAGATTTTTGCAACAATCACTTATGGCAGCCGAGTGCCGACATGAAATAATGATCAGTCATGAAGCATCAATCTGCCAATCACTGATTCATTTAATTAAGCAAACCTCACTGTTTCCAAAGTCTTGTGTTCGACTTTCAAGTGAATGAATTTGTTAATCAATCAATTATGTGCGCCAATATCATTATTGACTCTCAACTAGTGAATATCAAGTAGAATGTTTTTATACGCTGATTTAATATGATGAACTTTTTTAATATTTCAATCAGTTTAAAAGTGACTGCACATATTTCAGTGTTAGAGATATGCGAGATTTTTTTATATAAGTGATTGCTATGTGTATTCTTTAGAGTGCACAGAGATATAAATGTGACGTATGCACAGAAATTTAGGTGTTAGAGAAATGTGCGATAGATTGTAAATAGATATAAGTGTGACGTATGCACAGAAATTTAGGTGTTATAGAAATGTGCGACATATTGTAAATAGCATTGATGGCATAGTTTTATGTAATTATTATTTGTAGTTCTAAGTACTTGCGCACTTGATGGGATATCATGCATTTTTATATTCATGTACCGGGTACTGTCCAATATTGTATGTGATATTTTGTTGAGGTTTGAAAGCCAATTTGATTGAGTTGCGCTAGCAACTTTAAATTTTAAGTCGAATTCCGAATATGCTAATGCTAGGACTAGGATTTTTCAGACCATTACTGTGAGCGTGAAGAGAAGGTTGTAACTGGAGCCTCAATAAAATTTTACATTGGTTTTCACAGAGTTTTTTGCCACATTATGAACTCACGATTCAATTTTACGAGAACAAGCAAAAGATAAAAGAGCTTTTCGTGGTCTGCAACGATTTAGGAAACGGACAGTGCACAGAAGATTAAGCAATTATTCTTTAATATTTAGCCAATTAACTTCGGCAAAAGTAATGTTTGAAAAAATATTGAGCAATTCTAGTTACTGAATAACTTGTAAATTAATTCAGGATTCTCAGCAAATGCCAATTTAACCAATTCATCTTTAAGCCCAACGGATGGGAGATTTTTCCTCAAGATTAAAAGAACGCATGAATTACGCAGCATGTCCTGCTGATGTGTTGATTGCGTGTGATTATATTGTATTTTAATTTAGAAGCTTGCTATATCTAGATTATCATATAGTACGTTACACCAACATTCGAACATTAGACTGATCTGCATAACCAGACAAAATGCGAACTCCTTAAACCTGACAACGACTCAATTAATAATATAGTACTCTAAGCGCTATGTTCATGTATTCACGAGCAAAATTGGATGGCTTGTCAGTTGTTGAAACTTCTTCATAAATTGCACATGTCTTAGAATTGAAAATAATGTTAATCAATGAAGTCATACACATGAACATGGTTGAATTTTCAGACACGCCATATGTCTTACCTATTTCACGTGTAAATGAGGATGGATTGTACAAAACAAAAATAGAGGATTAGTCAGTAGTATTATGGCAACAGTAATTTATTTAGGAGCATTAGAGTCAAAATTCAGTGCTCAGTATGGCTCGTAATGGCAAGAAAAACAGATGGAAATTATAAGGAAGACTACCAAATATGCTCCTTTAAACCTAATAAGACATTTCTAAAAGCAATATTGAATAACATGGTGTAGCGCTATTTTTACTCTAGCAACCACAATCTAGATCAATATGATGAAAACTACAAACAAATAATTGGCATAGTTTTGTAATGTTGCATGAAGGTCGAACTAAATTGGAGAGATTTCTAGGCTCCGTCGTGCATGGACTATGACATGGCCAACCATTAATGGACTAGAGCGAACAGATGTCCTGATAGCAAGACTATTCCGTGCCCACATGTGGTCGATGCGGATCAACAACAAAGGTCGATTTTATGATTGATCCAACCTGAATCCAACCAACTTTCCTAATCTACCACGCATGGAGTCGTTCATCAACAAAAATTCTGTCCGTAGAAAATCCAGACGGTTCAATTTAATGCCAGCAGAATTTCAGTAAATGAACAACCCCTGTATCCATGCCTAAATCTAGTTGTGGTTCCTCAAAGAATAAAATGAACATTTTTTTTGACAAATTTTGTGAGCAGTTCACCATTACTTTTGATAAATATAATTCGGATAAGTAGGCTAAATTGATGTGGCAAAGAAAGTGTAATTATAAAAAATTAAGCGCATTTAAAACCAAAAAATCGTGTCCATAGAAGTCGTAACGCATAGAGTACCACATCCATTCTGTGAACGATGGTGATTAGTGGCGAATGAGCCTAGTCTATGACAAAAGTGGAGTTATTCAAAAATGTGCAAAGCTGACATTTGTATTTGTTCATTCTCTTCTTTTAGAGATGCGAAGAAACGCGTAAATATCCTAAGAGTTGTAAAGGAATAGTGCACATAATGGTGCACACCACAGACATCAGATTGCATTATTAGGATGTCTATGGTGCACACTATTGATGGTTGAACAACAAGCTGCTACAAAATTGAGCATTTCGAAGGTATTCAGGGAATTCATCAAGTGTGATCAACATGTCGCTTTGCTGATACATGTATCAATCAATATCCTGAAGAGATGGATGGAAATGGCAGTAATGAATTGAATGAATTCATTGATCGATACAGTGCAGAGCTACACATAGAAGTTCGGTTGCATATGAACGTATTTTTACTCAATATTTGACACACATATTGAACTTTGTTCGTCAAGAAATCATTGGTTTCAATTGATTTGTTATACTGCAGTAAACTTTATAAAATATTCTTAGCAGTAGACTGATTTGAATTCAAATGTGCTGTTGGAAAACGATATAAACGAAATGAAATGACATCAACGAATCGAATTGACTCTAACGCATGTGTTTTATAGCGTGTATTGTAGACTATCTTGATCACTAACTTCTTTTTTGAGCCAGCACCAGACAGTACAAATGGTAAGTATCTTCATCGTGATCATCGATGAGTTATCGCTGAGTTTTATAGTGGCGTATAGTGGACAAATACAAGTCACTTCAAAAGACAGCGTGACTTATGATTCACCTTCATCATGATGCAAAGATGTACAAGAGATGAAGAAGAAATGCAGTACCAATAAGTTTTACCAAAAAATTGCTGATAAAAGAACATCTGACGAGATTTTTCAATGATGATGATGCTCAAATTCAAAAAACTTCATATCATGTAAAAGGTTGCGGATAGTACTTTAGATTGGCACAGCATTTAGTGTGTGTATGATCAATTGTGATTAGCAGACTTAAAAGATTGAGTTCTTCGTCAATTCATTCACCGATAACTATATACCGACAAAACTACGGAATGCAAAAAATTGAGATTATTACCATTGAATCAGGCTTGTGTAAAAGCATTCAGATAAAATTTTTGTTTTTCGAATTTCGACAACATTTAGTACAGTTATTGCTCAATTGACTGATTTTGCGCCTGCTGTCGCGTCAACAATGTTTTAGCGGTCAAATGCACACAACTTAATAACTTTTATTGCATTAAATTTGGCGTTTTCGAGTTTGGGTCTAGAAGAATGCTGGTGCTATCAGCTCCAAGAATATGTAGATCTCTGATCTCCAGATGGGGCGCACGTCTGCTCTGCACCTGTTTACAACCAATAGCAATTATTCACGCCGAGGTTGCTGACGCTTGCGTTCGATTAAGGGGATCGACAAGATTTTTGCAACAATCAATGATGACAGCCGAGTGCCGACATGAAATAATGATCAGCCATGAAGCATCAATCTGCCAATCACTGATTCATTTAATTAAGCAAACCTCACTGTTTCCAAAGTCTTGTGTTCGACTTTCAAGTGAATAGAAGTTGAAAGTCCATAGAAGTTGAACGCACAGAGTACCACATCCGTTCTGTGAACGATGGTGATTAGTGGCGAATGAGCCTAGTTTATAACAAAAGTGGAGTTATTCAAAATGTGCAAAGCTGACATTTGTATTTGTTCATTCTCTTCTTTTAGAGATGCGAAGAAACGCGTAAATATCCTAAGAGTTGTAAAGGAATAGTGCACATAATGGTGCACACCACAGACATCAGATTGCATTATTAGGATGTCTATGGTGCACACTATTGATAGTTGAACAACAAGCTGCTACAAAATTGAGCATTTCGAAGGTATTCAGGGAATTCATCAAGTGTGATCAACATGTCGCTCTGCTGATACATGTATCAATCAATATCCTGAAGAGATGGATGGAAATGGCAGTAATGAATTGAATGAATTCATTGATCGATACAGTGCAGAGCTACACATAGAAGTTCGGTTGCATATGAACGTATTTTTACTCAATATTTGACACACACATTGAACTTTGTTCGTCAAGAAATCATTGGTTTCAATTGATTTGTTATACTGCAGTAAACTTATAAAATTTTCTTAGCATTAGACTGATTTGAATTCAAATGTGCTGTTGGAAAACGATATAAACGAAATAAAATGACATCAACGAATCGAATTGACTAACGCATGTGTTTTATAGCGTGTATTGTAGACTATCTTGATCACTAACTTCTTTTTTCAGCCAGCACCAGACAGTACAAATGGTAAGTATCTTCATCGTGATCATCGATGAGTTATCGCTGAGTTTTATAGTGGCGTATAGTGGACAAATACAAGTCACTTCAAAACCTGCCGACATAAAAACATGAGAGGAAGAATTGAGTCGGGAGTGCCGTTGTTGCTTAGAAAATTTTCCGGTTGCTTGATAATTTTGCCGCGTCTCTGCTATTTTAATGATGTTCATTAGCGTGATTTTGATTGTAATTTGGGGTGTAGTTCGATGGGTTTTAATGTTTTTATGACTTTGTCTCAATCTTGTGCATGAAGAGCGCAGGGCTACAGTTCGGTGATGAACTGTGCCGTAATGCTTCGTCGGAAGTAAAAGTCACATACTCAGAGTCGGTAGATATTCGACCACTATCATGCTGCGCTGTTGTATTTCTGTGCGATGATGCGGCAACAATGTGATTGCGTGTTTTTGCGTGTTGTGAAAACACACTGATTTTCAGGTTGTCCATGTTTCATGTTATTGACGATTCTTTTTTTGCCATAGTTTCATTAACTTCTGACTTTTGGAGTGAGTTGTGTCTTGTAGATTTTGTTTTTTCAAAACTGATGACATTTTTTATAAGACTTCTCTATGAATCTGAGTGTGAGACTTATATTGAGAATCTCTAGCATATTCGGTTCAATGATGGATCTCCAATATATGTGATTCAATTTGATGTAGTCTCAATGTTTTAGCCTGTAATTTAGTTATACAAGTGCCTATCTCATAACGTGGCTCATTAAATTTAGATTGGCCTACCTCATCCGGAAATTATGGCTAAGATAACCCTGCTAAATAAGTTGATCACATTATTAAGTAAGCTTATTTGATGTAAAAGATGACGCTCCTTCAGTGTCTCCAACTCAACGAAAAACGCCTTCATTTTTATGTGTCTTCTCTCGAATCCTTCCATAGGACATCGATGGAATATGTGGAAAAAAGTTACATTTCTCCATTCTCTTTCATGGAATGATAGTGATTTTTGTGGTATATTGACAATAGTCAGAATGTTGCCATCACCATGACATGTTTCATGAATATAAGCAACTTATGTGAGCTCCTCAAAGAGATGGGCAGTAAAGCTTCAGATTTTGCGCAAAGAGTAGGCCTATACATGGGTACTTATAGGTAGTGGCTATGAGTAGAAGCTGCAATAATACAGTAGTTCTTCTTGATATCCTTACTTGAACTCTACAAATTTCATAAATGGAGAGAATAAATCCACACATGGAGAACATGGAGAGAGTTGGTCATGCAGGCTACTCACATGTGTAACGAATCTGACCACTCGACTATTTGCCTGCATCTATTGTTTATGCACTTTTAGAATAGTTGTTGACATTTCAGCATTTTGACTTAATTTTCATCATCACGAAACTTCTCACGCTCTTGCGCTTCAACGTTAATGAATTAGATGAAGTCATGTGGCAACATGGATGTTGCTAGCATTGACTGAGCGAATAAAAACAACTGCGCAAAATTTGGCCGTCACCCCTTAGAGCGATCTTTTCAAAGAAAAGCTATTTGCTGTATTTTTCTGTCACCAATATTGTCTTACGAGTAGTACCTTAATCTAGGATGTTATCAAAAGCAATTGATCAAAATTCAAAATTAATCAACTCTATTTGGCGCTAGACTAGCTTAAGGTAGTTCCAACAGTTTGCATGGAAATCCAGGATGTAGCAATTATTTGGTGCAGTTTATCATCACCAACTTACTTTTAACTAAATCCTTTCTGTATAACAAAAACGTCGAATTCAGATAAATTAAGTAATCGGCCGATTAGCAACATCACCAATTGGATCCTCGGGCCCCAATAAGACTGTTCAATGTGTTTTCTATTTGTTTCCATATGCGGCCCCCTGAAAACTCCGGGCCCCCGCCACCCAATTATCATCCCTGTAATATACACAAATACACGTATGACAAACTGGATTATTCCGTTGTTGTGCTTGAAGGGGACAGACAGTCAGAAGAGGGATAGACATACTAAGTCACTACTAAGTCGCCAGTAGATCTACATATCTTACTCCCCTGATTAAATAAGTACAATGCTTTCGACTGTTATGTAATTGTATATAAATATATACATAAAATCTTATTAACTGGTGCAATGCATGTTATGAAAATGTAAAATTATATGTACAGCTGTATCAATGGATTGCGATACCCTAGAGTAATGTAAATTTTTAAAAAAACAAGAGCCCTGAATCCGGCAAGATATTTACTGAGGAAGCTTAGTGTCGCTCTTCAGCGCGGCAGCGGGCCCACGCTAACCCATCATGCGCCTTCAAATACCAGTGTGTGACACACCCTAGACTTATCCATATTTTTCCGTTTCTACTTGGTATGACTTCTTTATAGCATGGTGTGCTTCTTTTTGTCAGATTTTGAAGTTTTTGTCTTAGATAATAAGTTCATTCAAATATGTCCAAGACCCACCTGTGACTTGCCAAAATCGTGTTCTATGCAATGCTTATCAAGATCGAGTAAATTTTTATTTCGAAAATTGATATCATTGGTAGATATATCAATGAGAATAGTGACACTTTTAGATGGCAATTGCCTTTGTTTAGGGCCAACATGTAGTTCATCTGCTGCCAAACTACACAACTGATCCATCTGTGCTGTACTGTCAGCTGTGAATAGCGCTGTAACTTTCTCTTCCAAAACCAGGTGCTGAAGAACTCTGGAAGATCGGTAACCCCGCTAATATTATAGCTCTCCTGCACAACAAATATGAATATGACTGACATTGGATTTTCACGTATAAAGAAAATATTAAATTTGATATTTTGACAGCATCATTTATTGATGCGGGTGTGTGTGAGAAACACCCTGATTGCGGGTGTCACAAATGCGGGTGACTGGACAGGCATGTAAGTATTTGTCTTGGTCTATATTGTGGTATGTCATTGATACTTTGAATGTAATCAAAATTATGTGCGCTGAATGCAAGAACTGCATTTCATCGAGGCGATTGTTAATTGAGAACAGTTTAATTGATTAATTTTAATTGTTTTTTCTTTTCAGATCTGTGTGCAATTGTCCATTTGCATTTTATTTGCATCATTTCATTCATCTATTTCTGACGGAATTACAGAACTGAAGCCTTTTCAAGTAATTACATATGATGGTAAGCTATTCTTGACTAAGAATTGATCATTGCTTCTAATGGAGACTATCTATGCAGACGTTTCCAGTGTAGACTTATTGCGAAAATAGGTGTTTTGTGATAATGCTTAGCTTAAATGACTCGACTATAATCGACATCAAATAATCAGCTCTTCGAATATGAATGGCTATAATGAGATAATAAATTTCGCTTTAGAATTCCTGTTACTCCATTATGGAAACCGAAATGTTATATACATAGTAAAGTAATTAGTTGTTGATGATTGCTTGCAGGAGTAATTCTTTGTGTATTATCCGTCTTAGATTGCTAGATTGTATGTAGGTATTCCGGGCAGCGGTTATTGGGATACCGGGTCTAGGTGCCCGGTCCGGCGAAGTGGTCGAGGAAAAACCTAGTGAGAGTGATAAATTCGATCATTCACAAATTCAATGGAAAACAATTTATTCATATTAACAAAAAGAACTGTTTAGCGCTGTCAAGCTCTTCTTCAAATATCAAGGGCAGTATATTTGCAATGGGACAACTCTAAGAAGGACCAATAGGACAACTACTAAATATACCTAACAGTGCAGATGATGTTCAAAAATTTCTTCGTGGAAAGTTGGACCCCTTGTTCCTAATCACATACGTGCGACTGACGTTTAATTTGCATAATAAGCGTCCTGAATAATCTGATCAGCATATTGTGAATTTGTAAGCCCTTGGTGGAGCTTGGAAACCAGCATTTTTTAAATCTATGCTTGAATGAGGAGGACGATGAATACACACATCAGTGGTTGAAATGATCATCAACCGGTTTTTGACCAACACTGTATCAGCATCGATACAGGTATTATGGAAAGCAGGCATTTCAACAAAGTTTTTTAATTCGATGATAAGTGGTTACAGACTCTATCGCAAATAACCGACAGAGGAAAGTAAAAAAGAATTTTAGTGCAGCGTAGTTAAATTAATTATCAGCATGAGCTTGATATGAACGATTTCAGATGTAGCGTTGTGAAGCGCTTGTGAGTTAGTTTGCAACACAGTAGTATTCGGTTGATAAATCAATAATTGCAATCAAGCGTAGATCTATCATAATGCAAACAGAATTGACAATCGCCCCCAGATTAAATTATTCTAACATGCATGCAAGTATTGTGACATCTTTACTACAAAAATCTGCTGGATTTAGTTCGTGAATTTATTTACAAGATTTAGCTGTATTTATACAAAAAATGTTTTGCACGTTTCATTTCAACATTCTTCAATTTCAGAGCTGAAGAAAAGTTCAGAGAGTTCTTACATCTTAACGGAGGACAGTGCATTTTTCCATTTCATACCTGGCAACCCATCTTCAAATGAAATTTATCTTGGAGCAAGGTATGTAGCACCGAACCAAGGTTTTTTTTCTTAGTTTCGATAATGACAGCGGCAAAAAACTTATCGAATTTTGTCAATAATTTAGATTATTAAATTTTTGCACCAATTCTGCGAATTTACAATTGATGAAGAAAAACAATTATGTAAGTTACTTAGTAAGTCAGTCAGATAAAAGGAGTGATAGACTGAAAACGGAAATGTCAAATGGTAAAGTCAGGGTGAAGTATTCGGTTGAAAAGGTTCCTTCCGATGTTGTTGTTCACTGTTCTTTGTTATGAATGGTCTTCTTCTTATATTCCGGTCGTGGTTTATCTTTTGGGGAAGGAACTTGTGTAGTGGATGCGTTTCGTTTGTAGTGAACAGGCGGTTTTCAATACTTGCAATAATGTCTAGAATGTTGATCGCCTTGCAGTACTTGAATTTGATGCTGCTATTTACGCAACCGCTTGTTCATCATTCAACATTAACTTACGATTTCCCTCATTTCAAAACCACAAGAATATTTACTGCCTTTTTGGTAGCGTGCACAGCATTCAGAATTCAAATTCAAATGAACAGGTACATGATTAGTAAGATATGTTCAGTCTTCTCAATGCTTTTGACAGCATCTACCGATCATGTATGAACACTGAATGAGCATGTAAATCAACAACAGTCTAGCTCAATGGGGGAGAAATGGTGACGAAAAAAATCAACTTTCATTCGTAATTTGCATCGTAAGATATAAATAAACTTTGAGACGTTCTCAAACCATGGCACAATTTTGTCGAAGAGATAAATCTACGGATTCTAAAGTCCAAGGATACCAAGAAGCGATTTCCGAATGCTAGAGTTCATAGGATCAAAAACAAATTTCGATAGTGAATCGAGACTCATGGAATTGCCGTAATATTAATTATTTTAAGTGATGCTTAATATCCGACTCATCTGCAAGCTGCAGATGTAAAAGATACTTTTTGTATCGAATGATGACCTAAAAGAAGACTGAAATACTTCAAGTAAAGAGAAGCAGTATCTTTACTTAATTTAATTATACATTTCATTATAGCTATCCTGTGTACTGCTTAGCCGTCCGTGCTTCTATGTAACAACGAAGGCTATCATGAATTAGGTTTCAAAGGATAATTGTAATATATTTTGCATCGATTTTGCTTTATTCCTGTTGCATCATATTCGTATTTTGACAGTTTATGGGGGCTATTTCTGAGATACTGAAAAGTTAGTCATTTTTCATCTTTCAGTGGAAGACAAATTAATGAATTACGAAGCAACGCCATCAGACCATCTCGCATGTCAGACAAATTAAAGATATTTGCCTGAACATAATTTCCTCACGAATGTTGACACTATAACCGTGCAAAAGATGCGGCTACTCTTCTGTCACAATTTTTCATCAAATTCTTTAATTTAATCACAATGTAACAAATTTAAGCAATCCTTTAATTGGTTTCCAGGAAATGGCACACCTATGTGACAGTTGCGACAGCAGCAGAGATATACACATGTATACTAGTCTGTTCATCAAGTCTTTTCCATAGAATTTTATTGCGGTTTTGGGAGAAGTTAGGTTGATTTAATTTATATCAGCTCGATATACTTCAATAGCTCAGAGCCATTATCTTCGGGAATAAAAAGATAATAGGGCTGAACTATTGAAATATATCGGGTTGATATAAATTTAATCAGCTTTACTTGTTCCAAAACCATAATAAAATGAACAGTCAGGGTCCATGAAAACAATTTTCCATAGCAGCTTTTTCAAAGTCCAATTCCAAGTGATAGCGATGGACGCTACGAACAAATTTTTTGCTAGACACATTGAACAAATGGATTCTCCCCGGAATTTCAGCGAAATCCTCTAGACAATTAGACCGTAAATAATCAAGAATACATTCTTATGCGAGTTTCATTGATGAATGTTGCCTTTTACTGATGGCTTCGAATATGAAGTGAGCAAGTTTGACTGAGTAGGCATATAGCTACGGTATGTGCTTGCATAATATTCGCATCCATTCAGAGGTCGTGATGTCCCGCTTTCAGATTGCTTTGCTCGATTTTAGTAGTGACTTCGTGCTGTGTCGTGAGATGGCATTATTCCGGCAATGCTCGAATCTTTATTGACTTAAGAACAGGAAGATAGCAAAACAATGAATCTTACAGATTTCCGTCACAATGTTGCGTCAATTGAGAGCGGTTCGCTGTAGCATTGCAAATTCCGTATCCGTTCCACTTTTGCTATTGCATTCCTTAATCTTAGGGCGCTCCTTTCATTGAATTGTTTTTTTAACTCGCCGACACTAAAGCACAATGAGTGGCATAGGACCGCCTATCACAGCAAAAACTTAGAGACGTTCTCTTGTTAGTGTCTGGAGCCTTAATCGTCAAGCTGATCAATATCTTATACCAGCTTTCTGTCTGACAATTATTACACTTGGTCTGTGACATGTCTGCGTTATAGTTGTATATGAACTTCACCATAAGTATCAGCAAAGCAATGACTCTTTAGTAATTTTTTTAAAGTAATTGCATTACTTTTTCTTAACTAGTTATTATTGAAAAATGCGTTATCGCCTAAACAGGTAAGCGATAACGCATTATTCAATAATAAATGACTCTCGTGTTGCCTATTTGCAAATTTCAGTCGCACACTGTTGCATTTCAACGATGTTTTCTATGAACAGAGCTGCTGAATCGGGATAAAGTCTGAACATTAATCGAAAGGTGAGATTGCGATTGCGACATGAGTTAATACCCAATACAGAGCCGAATCCAGATCGGTATCGGACAGCAATGACTACCATTGTTATAAAATAAAAAGCAATGACCACCAAATTGTAAACCTTACATGCAAGCGTCTTAAAGCACGGAATATGCATGTAGTTAAGGGTTTATCATGTGTGGCAGTGTAGTAGTCAAAGGTGGCAGCTGGCTTGTGGCTGAACCTGTATGTTGTCTCTCATTGAAACTATCGTTTGGGAATTCCATCATATTTCTTACATATAGGATTAGTAAATACAGGCTTCTTATATTTTTGCAACTACATCAGTATGAATTTTGAAATGCGCCAAGTATGGAAGAGACAGTTTGAACTTCTGCTTAGTAAAATAGCCTACATGAACTTGAAATCTAGTCTCGACAGAAGTATATGGCAAGAATCAGCTCAAAGTTCAAGAAGCCATGAATTTGCTGCCAGATTAAGCGAACGTAGTGAGCGAAATCTGATGGCTGACGGCGAAGAGAGGCGACGCGATGGTGCGACGAGCCGAAGGCTCGGAGCGAAGTGAGCTAGCCGAAGGGAGCCCGTCAAGCCCGCCGGAGGCCTAAGTCTCTGAAAAGGCCTGAAATTAGCCTCTGAAAATTAGCCCTTTGTCACTAATGCATTCATGTGACCCACCCAAATAATTGATTTTCTCGGACCTTGCTCCCACTGCATTTAGTTACCTGGCTATTTGTCTTCTATACAAACAGTGTGAACAAAGTCGTGAAATGTTGTAATGCGTGCTGATGATATAATGGTAGTTTATTAAATCAGTTGCTGATCATGAGTGGTAAATCTTTTTTTTCTGTAGGAACAAGCTATTCACGGTCCCGGTCCCCGTCGTCAACAACGCTCAAGAGGTTCTTCAATGGAAGCCGGAAAACAAAGAGTGTAGGGATGCTCTGTATATGTGCTCGAAAAAGAAACCTGAAAAGATATTTTCATGCGGAAATCACATTCGTTTCGTGCTTTTGTATTCTGGAAATAGCGGAACCTCTAAGCAGGAATTGCTAACTGTATGTGGGAGTTATGGAGGTGATCCAAATTGTTCACTATTTCGTAGAAGTGTAAGTTACTTTTCTCGATTATCTGTAGCAAAAAATACTCAATGCTGTTGACAATTTGCTGATATGCATGGAGTAGAGCATGGCAAGCATATCAGTTCCTTAATGAAGATTGCTACGACGTAAAACCAAAATTTTGAATATCGATTTATATAGAAAGATGCAATGTCTCACTCAGTATTTGCACTAATTATAGTACCAAATGCCACATAAAGAGTGTTTCCTACTTACTTGTCGATTATTACTAATCTATCAAATTAGTGTTGACGTCATTCGGTAAAATGTCATCGATTTGCGATTATGGTTTGAAGAAGACGTTGAAAGATTTTTTGATTGTTAGTGCATCTTAGCAATGTACATTATTTTTACTAACATCTTACTAATGCATATTTCGAAAAAAGCTTGATCCCTTACAAATTTTATAAATAAAAAGAAAAGCCACATTTGATTTTAAGTTTAATTGGCGCAACATTTTTCGGCCAGCTCTCTTTCAGGTGCAACGCTGGACTGGATGCGGCGTGACAGATGGAACACAGAAGCAAGCAAGAATACAAGCTGTAAAAGACTGATATCATGATTAATACTAAATGGCAGAGGACAATAGCGGCTAGTGATCGGACGTAGAGATGGAAAGTCACAATACTGCATTACAAGAAAGTCAAAATCAAAAGAGAAAGCCATAATACTGCATTACAAGAAAGTCAAAATCAATACTGCAAACATAAAAATCAAAGATGACACCCGCAAAGCTCAAAAGGAAGTAACATTCAAAGTCATAATACTGTAGAAAAATAAATGATAATAATACTAACAAATTAATACTTAAAAATTAACAAGAGTCAATAAATAAATAAAGTGAGAGATAGTTACCATGGTAGAACAAGACTCAACACATGCCATTTTTGCACACACAAGTCAGGACAAAATCTTTTGATTGACAAAGCTTCCAAGATGCGTAATAACAGGCACCGATTTCTTGAGAAGACAACTTTAAAACTTAACAGAGCTCTTGTATAATGACAATTACATACTTGGAGATGTCTCGTGATCGAGCTGCTCGGTATCCCAGTGGAGCGAGGTGGGCAACGGGTGTCACGTGATAGCCACTTCGGAACGTGCTCAAGGATTCGATCACCGAGACATCTTTCAGTTCGACCCAAGTACTTGCGTCCACAATAACACTCAAACGAGCTTTCTCTTTTGAATTTGGCTTACTTGTGATGCAGTATTATGGCTTTATCTTTTGATTTTGACTTTCCTGTAATGCACTACGACTTTCCATTTCTACGTCCGATCACTAGCCGCTATTGTCCTCTGCCATTTAGTATTAATCATGATGTCAGTCTTTTACAGCTTGTATTCTTGCTTGCTTCTGTGTTTCATCTGTCACGCAGCATGTATTGATTTCTGTCAAATTGTGTTCACTAGTGTCAAATTGTATCGTCGTAACCTCAGTCCAGCGTTGCACCTGAAGGAGAGCTTGCCGAAACATGTTGCGCCAATTAAATTTAAAATCAAATGTGGCTTTTCTTTTTATTTATAATGCATATTTATTGTAAGAGTGATGATTCATATCTTCATGAATGCATGTATACTGAGTACTTCAAATGCAGAAATATCTTTGGTGTTCGTGAAGTTAAGGTCCATTCACACCGGACGCGGTGCGGGATGTCACGTGTGTACGAAGCTAGTTGTCATTTCAAGTTGTTGTATTCATTTCATCATGTTCTATCAGCCCAATTGTTGACATGTACTTATCGTATTAAGAAATATTGAAATGTAAAAATAAGAATATCAGAAAGGTAGCTTCTCACACCAAAGTTCTCCTCATTAGAACGAATCTCGGATCGGAGCATTCAAAGTACGTCAACACTTACCTTATCCTTGTTTTTGAATTTGTTGATTCAGTGTCATGTATACGTTTTGTGTATTTTGTGTAAAATGCGTTATAAGTTACAATTGGAAGATTAAACGATTTGCGACTTCTATACCCTGCATGGAAATTGTGCATAATGCAGCATTTCATTGTGCTACAGGAAATTACTTTTCTTCACCTTTTTGAAACACATATAGTGATAGTTGAGCTTGATCTCTCCTAATTTCTAGAAGGTTGATGAAGTGTTAAACGAATTTTTCTTCGTCGTCCTTCTTAATCCATAATTTGCCTGGAGAAATCTAGTTTTGTTAGGATGAAAAACCGTGTATTTTCGATCAGAATTCAATGTGCTGGGATCAGAGTTGGTAAGCAACTTTATATCACATCAACAAATGCGTGAGTTGTAATGTGATTGATTGCGAATCCTCTGAATTCAAGTTATCGACTGAAAATTGAAAAAAATATTGCTTTATTACCATGTGTCGTGGTTAAACAATAATCTATCGATGGCTTTTCATAGAAGGTCACCTTCAGATGACATAATGACGATAAGTATTTGAAAACTGATATACGGGCAATCATTTGGAGATAAAGGTTTTGCTTAGTGATTGATAATCCCAATCGCAGCGTTATGGAGTATGTCGTAAGATGCAGCTGCTCACTATTGCCATGCATTGTCGACATGTGCACCGCATTTTGAATACATGATTAACTTGCCCGCAATAATATTGTCCACCGTAGGTTCTCTCCTTTTTTTCGCCAGGTGTAATGTCTTTATGATGACGTTTATTGACGATTATCTACAATCTAGTAAAACAAGTAAATAGCTAATTAAGCAGAATTTAGTTTTGATGTCTGCAATATACACAAATGTGTTCATGAAGCTACAATATGAGCAAATTTAGTCGTAAAATTATACATTGTACTGGCAGTTCATTGAGAGAATAAGGTAAATTTGCTTTCGTGATAAGAAAAGCATGCACAGGCTTATTCACATTCATTAAATCGCTACAGAGTTAATATGAAATATTGGTGTTACATATTGAAAAGTGTGCTAAGGAAAAAGGAGAATCATAGCGGGTATTGGGGTCTACAAGAAAGTAGCAGATGTACTGGAAGACCACATAATTGGTAGAAGTATCAAACGAAAAGTACTGGAATAATGTATTATCCGAGCATGCACTCACGGATTGAAAACACTACCATTAACGAAGAAACAGATGGCGAAATTTCGGCGAAGAACGGCCGAAAAGGATTGGATAAGGAGAATATGCGGGGTTCGGAAGATCGGAAGGAGAACTATGAATGACTTGGAAGCCTATCTTCAAGCCATGTAAGCTAATCGTGCCAGGGTCAACTTATCGTTGTTCTATGCATCTGAGATTTCTGGGATAATTTTGCTTTCTTAGTAGTATTTTATAGCTGATAAACTGTTTCATATGATTAGTCACCCCTTGCATATTTTATGAATGTTTGCTTTCTTGGTTTAATAATGATATGAAACAATCCATGATGACAGTTCATCATCGTCTGAGAGCAAGATGTTCGAATTAATGAATACTTGATATACGTGTATGTGGAGCATTATTTCTGATCAATGATGTAATTCTAGAAATATTATTTTTTTTATTATTTTTTGATATTTTTCTTCACTTTGTAACTGTTTTTTGGCTTGCATTGCCATCACAAGTATTTAAATTGCTTGATGATTATTTTAAAACACAAAATTATAATAAGTACGCCAAGTTCAGGAAGAATAAACATATTTTGCTTCCATTTGACACAAAAGACATTCTAGAAATGTAAAGAAATATCATTCATCTCTTATCGAAAATACAAATCTCAAGCATTAAGTACTTTGCATGGCCTCCTTTTTTCGCAAACAGGGCAGCAAAACGACATAGCATAGAATCAATAGCTGATTGCTGCTCTGATAAGCGCTTGGCACAGGGACGATGCAGAAACAACAGCTTGCCAGTGTTTCATTGATTCTATGCTAAGTTGTGCGTTCAAAGTAATGGTTGAGATTTGTATTTTCAGTAAGAGAAAATTTTTATTTTCATTTTTAGACCATGGCTTTTTGTATCAACTGGAAGCAAAATATGTTTTTCTTCCTGAACTTGACGTACTTATTATAATTTTGTGCTTTAAAATAATCATCAAGCAATTTAAATACTTGTGATGGCAATGCAAGCCAAAAAAACAGTTACAAAGTGAAGAAAAATATCAAAAAATAATAAAAAAAATAATATTTCTAGAATTACATCATTGATCAGAAATAATGCTCCACATACACATATATCAAGTATTCATTAATTCGAACATCTTGCTCTCAGACGATGATGAACTGTCATCATGGATTGTTTCATATCATTATCAAATCGAGAAAGCAAACATTCATAAAATATGCAAGGGGTGACTAATCATATTAAACAGTCTATAAAATACTCCTGAAGAAAGCAAAATTATCCTTAGAAACTAACCATGGGGTCTAAGATGCATAAAACGAAGATAGATTGACCCTGGCACGATTAGCTATATATGGCTTGAAGACAGGCGTAGTAGAGGGTGAACTATAATTAATAACACAATATAATAATAGAAAAGTATGGGATGACTAGTAATGTGGGACAGTCTGTATGATGTATACAGCAACCTGGCAATTGATATAAAAAATAGTATGCCCCAAAAATCGATCTGGGAACTGCGAAATGTAGTTTCCCCTATTCATTTTATATTTTCCCCCTTCAAAATATAGCTACATTGTAACCAATAAACGCTCCTAAAATCTTAATATAGGGTGTATACATGTACGCATATGTTTGTCCATGTATTTCTGGACCAAAAAGTAAATTCGAACTTGTTAAGTGTTGTATTTAAATATTAAAATTCATTAGATGGAATATGATGTTAATTTTTTGAAATATTGGTAATTATGAGCACAACTCACAGAACATTAAAGCTATCGACGCTATGGTTGGTTCAAGGTGATATACATGTAAGCATGATTGGCCGTTTATGTTGCGTGCAGCTCTAAACAAAAGAATAGCAATTTTGTGAATGTCTTGACTATACACTGTACACTGATTCATACGGATAGTTTGGGAAAAGTCAATAAAACATTGTTCTTCTGAGTTGTTGCCATTACTATATACTGTAGTATCATTGCACTATTGCAATAGTATTATGCGATTAATGTGTTGTAATTAGAGGGACATCAGCATTCGGCAGGCATAAAAGGGTTATGCATGCGTTGCGCATATTCAATCGTGTAACCGAAATTGTTAGAAGAACTCCTCAATTGTCCAGTTTTCAGTAAATCCATCTACAACCGAAATATGTTGTAATTAGTATACATTTCATGCATGGACTTCTAAGGAAGTACCACAAATACACTTCATATTAGAATTTAAGAACATAATTATAAATATATGCAATTATTCAGTCAATAAGCATCTCCGAAAAGTCAAACAAGATTTTTCACGGCAACAATAAAAACATTGATTAGCACGAAACAAACTTTCGCCTGTGAGGGACATTTATTTCAGACAGTCTATCTTAATCTTTACGTTTTTCTTGTTTTTTCTCATGCATGATGGCTGATCTAAGATAGACGTACATTGTTTCAAATTGAATTATCTAATATTGCTTAATGTGCTCTCCTTCACATCTGGAGACATTCAACAAAATAATTTTAGACTGTTTACGGCCGGCACCATCAGGATCTACTGCGGTAGCCTTACTATTATTTGAAATTAGCCGCTCCCATCTGATTCCGTTCCATCAACATCAAAATTCTATTATCAATTGATCACTATGAATTTATAACTTTTAAGAGCGAATGAACATCTTATCAGTTATTAAGCCGGAATTCTGTACACGACAGACATCACTAGACCCAATAAAAATTCATATAGCCTGTTAATGTCATGACGCACTAATATTATTTCCAGTCACATGAACATGATAATGAATCATGTTTCAATTTTTCAAAGTACATACATTTTCGCTTCAAATCAAAGCTAGACATTCAAAAGTAACGCTACTCAAAAGTGACATCAAAAGTGGCGATATTAAGTATACTGTAATTTACATTACCTCGTCACACGATGAAGAAGCTCACATTGAATGTACAATATACGCCAAATCCATCAAGTGTAAAGGAATAGGGCAACTTAAGTATTAAAGTATAAGAACGGTTTATAATGCAACAAAAAGTCATGAACGAGAGGCATTAAGTTTTCAGGCTGCGAAGAAGTATCAATAAGTATAATTATATAATATATCAATAAGAAGTATTAATAAGTTATCAAAGCTGTCTTTAAGTTTAGTGGTATTTGTGGAATACGATGATACTGTAATGTTGGCTATTGAGTGATCGGTGAATGAAGAAATCCTGTATTCTCATGTATTTATGTGATTACCACAGAATTAAATATTTTGTTTGTCTGCTTCGGAAACCGAAGCGCGCGCAGATGAATCTAATTCTGTGGTGATTACCATCTTTCACTTCCCTCTTGAACACCTAGTGACAAATATCTCCAATAGACGCTCATATTTCTGCTTTTGTTTGTTCTGAATATACAAATAAATTACTGGACATGATATACAGGCATAGTGAAATAAAGGAAAGCGGGATTCTGCTGCCTATTCGGTGCTGAGGGCCTTTCCATTGTTAATAAGCAGATAGAAGTGCTAATTCTCTAAAACTTCCATTTTCACACATTCTTTTGTGACGAAGTATGTAAGGTAATGTGAAATCTGCCAGCGAATATGAATATATTGTAAAAAATACCGACATTTGTCTCGGCAAGAAGCATCTAGGAGAGGACATGCATATTCGACGTTTCGATGTTTTATTAGAAAGTGAGCCGATGTCTCGCATCTTCAGGACAGACTTACATCGCAAGCGTTGAAGGACTCTTTCCCTAAATTTAACATCCGACATCCTACGATGTTCTCAATACATAATATTAGCGTCTTGCAGTGGGTTCTTTTCAGTTTTACTGCTCGTCGACATTATTTTTGCTTGACAATATTATCTGTTGCTTTAAGGACCCAGGTCCAAATATGAGGTCCGTTTCTTTTTATAGTGTCCCATTTCTCGGCAAGCGAGATTAATTCCTGTGACAATATTCTGAGTTGAGACTTAGATTGATAATACATTCAATTTAATACATGCAGATGCTGAAGATTCCGCTTGTTTTTGTTCTACTTCTTGCTTCTTGTAGCAAAACAGATGAATAGAGCATGTTAAGTTATATATTATTGTCATCATTTTTTATTCTGTAGTGTTACTATCGTTGTTTCTTAACTTTCGTTTCACGCAACCTAAGTTTTAGTGAAAGAATAGGTGTCTCTGTTCCGATTTTGACTGTATGATATATTAACTCTACAGAAATTGATAAAATATCTTTTTTTCTAGAGTGACTTGTAAACTTCAATTTTGCTTCTCTGCTTGTTAATGCACTAATTCTAATGATCTCAAGCTCATTTATTTTCGATGTACTCGCATTTAGATGCTTGACTTCAGGCAGTTCAGAACACACGTAGTTCATGCATGAATTTAGAAACCAGTTGATGGAAGATTAGTTTCTATCACTGACTGATTCCGTATTCACACCTGTTAGCGATGATTTCTCGCAATTGACTGTGTGTTTTCTTAACGAAGGCCAAATAATGTTAGCGATTGTTGCAGTAGATTGCATAACTGATATTCCTCGGTCAAAGTGCATCATAGAAGTTGATATTTCCAAGTCTCTCTCATTCTTTTTTTCTCCAGTTCTCGTCTTCTAACACTAAAAGCGAAGCTCACATGCATTGAATCTGAGAAACGTTTAGCTTTGATCGGCCTAGCAAGTCAGTTGTCGACTTTCGAATGATCTTTCATGAAATTACCCCTCAACATACTTCTCTCTGCCATAGACCTACGATTGATGCAATTTCCATGAGGAAATATGTCAATAAGCAGTCGCATTTCTATGACTTTATAGTGCATCTAAACATATCTTGACAGATAATGTAAACAGGCATAAAAGTCCGCGCGTCCAGTAATGTTTAAGGACATTGTTCGGTCGACAGCAGTTTCTCTGAAAATTGAAGCACATTTTTCACATCCACGCACTAGACAAGCAGGCTAGGTGAGTTCAAAACCAGTGCGAATTCAGCTTTATGCATTAAGATAGTTTGTGATTTATCTTGAATTATCAATCTCCATGCTATGAGTTAAACACAAATCGGTTGACGTCCGTAGGACGATTATTACAATTGAAAGAAAATAGTAATTCTGTCGCATATATTTGTATTGAATCAATACCTAGATTTGGAGGAATTGTTTAAAGATGCGTATGATTGGTTCTTTCAAAAACTTTTAAAGAACATGTCGATTTGAAAATGAAGCACATTTGAGTCATTTCGTAGTTTAATCTACAAATGCATTTTGCAGGCAGTTGTCACATCGTACTTTTCGTGTTTGGTAAATGCAAAATGACTGATGTCCAATTTACCATTCTTTCCGAATCTACGTATATCACGTGAATTCTAAAGTGCTGCTTGTGACGTCCTGAATCACTGCGATATTACAACCGTGGAGATGGATTGTTTCTGTGTCAAACGACAGATCTCTGGTAAAAATTGCCTTCATTGACAACTGATAGAAAATACCTTAGAATGTGATGACAATATCAGCAAATGGAAACATCAGGGTTGTATGAGAGTTGATTGATTTGTTGTCGATTCATATGACGTTGATATTTCTAACCTAAACCGATAATAGGAGCTCGAAAATATTTAATATTACTTGAATTGAGCGGTCAAAAGTCTAAATGTGATGTCAGATGAATTGTGTCAGAAATCCTTGACGGTGCTGCTTATTATCAAAATAGTTGTCCAAGGACTTGATTGATTTTGCAGGAAGCCGAAGCTTGTAAGGATGATTCTGTTTACATAATGGATGAGAATTCAATAATGGGTTGAATCTTTAACTTTGAAAACTTCAAGTGAATTATTTATTTATCAATTTAACTGGTGTAAGATGACTTAAAGTTTGTATTTTTAAACATGGTTGTTGTAAAAGTTTTGTGACTTCATGTTGTACACTTATTCTAGTGTGTCACCGCAGATACTGTATGCATCTTCCCATTCCCTTGCCTTCACGATGTCCATTTTATCAGACAAGCCCAATGGATGCTAATTGTGCTCCTGAAAGTTGGTGCATTATAGAGACATTGTATTAGTGATTTATGTATTAATGATTCCTTTGCAATTTAGTAAGTGAATTTTCATCATTTGGTTGAGCATCATTGCAGAAGCCTGATTTCTACACATTGTACCACAGAGCTGATCACAAAAAACGGACCACCTAAATTTCGCCGAAATTCAATCGATTCTCATGCCTCCCAATCGTGTCGCACAACAACGTGCCATACATCATTCGAGAGGTTGCGTTCTCATCTTTAAAATGAGCTATGATAGACTTGTATCCGTTGTTGTATTTGTTGAGCAGTGTTGAAAATGTGAAGATAGGTCAATTTACAAATCACAAGTTTTCAATAAGAAAACATGTGAGTTTGATAATGAATCAGTGACGGTAAGAGCGAGCATTTTCTTAGCTTTCTTTTGATATACTGGTCATCAAAATCGGTGAACTAGGGAAAAATTGGTGATATCGTGAAGTTATCACAAAATCATTACTCATTTGACTGAAAGTGTGATATTCTCACTTTTCATCAAAGATGTTCATGTTTTGGTATCTTCGGAATCCTTGCGATGCATGGAGTGCGAATATGCAAGTTTTATTCAAATCAGTTCAATAATTCTTTTTCAAACCTCTTCAACATTTTTCCTCATTATCGCAAAAGTACACAATCGCCAAGTAAGTTGAACGAATGTTCAAAACAAAAACAATTAGCGAAAGCAGCATGTCTTTGTTCTCTCACGGTGACTGAAGGTTGTTCACCTTGTATACCTGTGTAATCTAACCGTTATGAGGAAAAATGTTGAAGAGGTTTGAAAAAGAATTATTGAACTGATTTGAATAAAACTTGCATATTCGCACTCCATGCATCGCAAGGATTCCGAAGATACCAAAACATGAACATCTTTGATGAAAAGTGAGAATATCACACTTTCAGTCAAATGAGTAATGATTTTGTGATAACTTCACGATATCACCAATTTTTCCCTAGTTCACCGATTTTGATGACCAGTATATCAAAAGAAAGCTAAGAAAATGCTCGCTCTTACCGTGACTGATTCATTATCAAACTCACATGCTTTCTTATTGAAAACTTGTGATTTGTAAATTGACCTATCTTCACATTTTCAACACTGCTCAACAAATACAACAACGGATACAAGTCTATCACAGCTCATTTTAAAGATGAGAACGCAACCTCTCGAATGGAATGATGTATGGCACGTTGTTGTGCGGCACGATTGGAAGGCATGAGAATCGATTGAATTTCAGCGAAATTTAGGTGGTCCGTTTTTTGTGATCAGCTCTTTGTATGTAGATCTGATTATGCTTCACATTTCACAGCATCCGTAAGCTTTATTGACCCATTTGTGCATAAATTAGAAATGCATCTGTATCAGTGCATGGCCATTCCGATTTTGAGTCAGAAGGAATTCGAACAATATCATGTGAAGACATTTTGGTCTAACAGCTATTGTGAACTTCTTTTATAAACTGTTCGGTAAAGTATTGCGTGATATTTAATTCATAGGTGGATGTGTCGATTGCTTCATTTTATTGACATTTTGTTTTGCTATGTCTAGTGCTATATCTTCTTGTTTACTACTATATCATCTTTACATATAAAATCAAAAAATTAGTACTTTTAAAAACGACATTAAATTTATGTATTTAGTCACCTTTTCAGTTTTTAAGACCTAAAATTTCATGAATTTAGTCTATTCAAATAGTACCATTTTTTTCAAAAATGGTATTTTTAAAACAACATAAATTTCTTGAATTTGAACCCTTTTTACTGTTATGTAGGACCTAATATTCATAAATCGGCCGAAAGCCAGAGGAGCTTCGCTCCGATTTGGGTTGTTTTTAAAAAATTACCCAATTTTTCAAATTTTTCAAAATCTCATATTTGGAATTAAAATCGGGCGAAGCCCTAGAACCTACGGTTCGATTTTCACCCCCAATTCATGACCGTTTCAGGACACCGAAAATCATAAAAGTTAAGAAATCTCAAATTTGTAATTATGACATTTTTCAGCTTAAATCATGACCGTTCTAGGGCACCGAAACCTGCACGAAAAATCATAAAAGTTAAGAATCTCAAATTCATGAATTTTATCCATCTTTCAGGTTTTTAAAAATATATTCATGTGATCTAATAAATGTTCGTTCAAAATGGAAGAAACAAAAAGTGGAAGGAACTTCAGAAATGGGAACAAAATGGAAGGACCTCAAGAATAAATCCTTCGTTATCATATGAACGTAGTTCTACTTTAATGGACATTGAAAAGATAACTGAAAAAATGAAAAGAAAACACAAAGATAGAGTTAGGTATATGATTGATAAGGAATCTCAATTATTATTATGATTAGTGCATTGTAAAAAATTAATAAAGAGATGGAGTATAAGTTAAGAATGTAACACAAGGAATTGGCATATTCTTAACAATAAGTTTAGGTGCTTTAACAATTGTTATATCTTCAGGTGTTTTAGTAATTCCAGTAGTTGCTACAGCTTTAACAGGTACGGGTGTTTTTGCAACTTCACTTGTTACAATGTTAGATAAATCTTTAATAACTAAGAAACGAAAATCATTAAAAACTAAGCATTTACATATTAAAGAAGTCTATGATAAACTACATTACTACTTTCAAAGAGTATGTGATGATAATGTTATTACGTTAGATGAGATTGAAAAATTTGATCAAATAGCTAATGAAGTATATCAATATCATTTCAATCACAGACAGAAAAAGTTAATGATAAAAAATAAAAGGATGGTAAAATTTCTAGTGATGGTAAAACTTTTATTGATGATAAAATTTTAATAGAAGTAAAAATTTTTTTAGAAGAGCTAAAAACTTTATTAGACAAAACTTTATTAAACAAAACTTAATACGAGAAAATTTTAAACGAGAAAATTTTAAACTTGAAAACTTTAAACGAAAAGATTACAAACAACAAAGCAATAAAAAAATAATTTGTTGAGTAAAATGTTTTTGCTGTATAACAATGTTACCACAAAATTCAAATATTATATTTTAAAAAAATAGACAAAATTAAAGCTGATAATAAAAAATAAAATTATTAAAACATTATATTTGTATATTTTTATTACTCGGTAAACAATTGTTCGATAACTCTTTCATGAATTTTTTTTATCAATATAATTGTGATAAATCCATATCTTTTGACCAAGCATATTACACGATTGTGTTAAATTCATCTTTATCTCTATACATAAATCTTTAACAAATCACTTAAGTTTCTTGCATTTATTTCAAATAGTAATAAATATATTTGCATTCTTTCTAATACACTTCCTCTATGAATACATACTTTGTGTTAAATAAAATACACTACAGTTATTAGGTCTACCGCTTGTAAATATATTGCTTGAACTGACTGATTTCTGGTCATTACACTATCATCAAAAATTACACAATGTTTC
>CAJQUW010015590.1:0-59368 GCA_907163375.1 Prostheceraeus crozeri | reverse complement strand
CTATCACTGAAGGTAGCTCGACATACGCCCTTAGAGTCACCTAAACAATGTCCTCCATGCTCTGGGAAACTACCTACGCCATCGGCTGAATCGCTCCTCTCATCGTCAAAAGAATGTACATAGCTCATGCACTCCAACTCTCTCAGTGCTGTAGGCGTATTTTATACCACCCACCCCTACGCTCCTCTAGTGTTAACTTTCGTTTAGCAAAAAGTCGTCATGAAATTTCAACGACGGAGTAAAAGTTTGAGATGATACACTCCTGGCAAACTAACTCATGAAGTAGCTTTGCTGTGATACATTTCTATCTGTAAACATATGGTAATGTTAAAGTGAATCTAAAACTTTTCAGCTTATTAATTGTTCATCGTTGCATCAACGCTTTAACTCGTGAACAGTTATAATTTTATTTTAATTTACACTTAGTCTAACTTGTAAACTAGTAAATCTTGCGATCTTATTTTTACAAACAGTTATACCTTAATTTCTAACATACACACTATTGAAACTTTATTTCTAACTTGTAAACTCTTGAAACTTTATTTTGATATACAAACAGCTAAAACTTTATTTCTAACGCATACACTATTGAAACGTTATTTCTAACTTGTAAACTCTTGAAACTTTATTTTGATATACAAACAGCTAAAACTTTATTTCTAACGTATACACCATTGAAACTTTATTTTGATATACAAACAGCTAAAACTTTATTTCTAACGTATACACCATTGAAACTTTATTTTTTAACTTGTAAACTGGTGAAACTATATCTTTCATTTACAAATAGTAGAACGCTTAGTCTAACTTGTAAATCTTAAAACATTTCATATGGACGATGATGATGATAATAGATGAAATAGTGTCAAATAAATTAAGATAGCTTACACTTCTGATACAGGGATAGCAATCGACTGCGATCCATGTGTAAAGAGCTTGTTAGACTACGGAAGAGAGAAGTGTGTTATGTTGCGTGTGGCGCGTGAGTGTCCTCCCATTTCATTCCATTCATCAATTCGTCTCATTGATAGAGACAGGTAGAACTCATGGTTCTCATAACGTATGCAATGGAAAGTTTTAGGCAACCTTCGACAGTTGGCTAAATGTCGCCCTGGCGCGAATGCATACTACGTTGAGACAGAGGCAATCACTTGCAAACATGACGCAGAGAGGTTTAACAAGATTGACCATTGCCGAATGTCCCTTGCGGTATACATAGCTACGGGTTTCACCGCCGCCCTTTACAGGAACGCCCGTCGAAAGGAAGTATTACACCGAACTTCATTTGCAACGTTCAAGTTGACTGATAGCAGATTCAACTTAATGATAGTATTCGCCAGTCCGAAGACTGCCCAGGGCAAACCGCGAGGAGGTTCTATCATGTCTTGCCCCATGGTGGCCCTTAAGAGAGCCGATGGTTCGTTCTCGGGAGTAACAAGATGACTATTGGCTTCAATAGTCAATGGGTATGACGGTTAGGTTGTCATAGACCCTATACCGCCGAGGTCGTACTGGTGCATCTGGCACCTTTCGGATGCGAGTGGTATTTGGAGTCCACACCCCATCCGTCCAAACGATCCTCTTGATCTTCCCCTTCTTCTCATCCTCCTCATCCCACTCGTCGAGGATGACGAACTCGGGAATGCCGTTGTCTTCATCGGTGAAGACGGGAATGTTGTCGGTAGATGTCGCTTCCATCGTGACTTCAAATTGAATGAGAAGCGCTACAATCTTCTGGTTTATATAGGGTTTTCAACAATGAATTGCTCAACAGCGAATCAGAATGCTTCAGGGATAGCAATCGACTGCATAATGTTCAAGTTGACTGATAGCAGATTCAACTTAATGATAGTATTCGCCAGTCCGAAGACTGCCCAGGGCAAACCGCGTGGAGGTTCTATCATGTCTTGCCCCATGGTGGCCCTTAAGAGAGCCGATGGTTCATTCTCGGGAGTAACGTCATCTTACACCCTACCAATTCTGCTGAGAGAGTCTTTGACTCTCGCTTTGGTAGCACTGTCGACTTCCACACTGACTGGTACATGGCTAAAAAGTGGAATGTAGCGCCATTCCGTTGGATTGACAGCAGTTGCTGTCATCGGATTGCCAATCCGAGCAAGATTATTAAAAACTCTGTCTTGCTCCTCTAGCCTGACAAACTCCTCAAATAAATTTCGCGGCCTTAACTGCGGTCCGCGAGGAGAGCTGACTTGACTGTTCGGCGTCTGCATGATTGAAATGAAATGAAATGAGAGGCAGTGGTTTATATACCCCTCTAACGCGACGCAACGTTCAAGTTGACTGATAGCAGATTCAACTTAATGATAGTATTCGCCAGTCCGAAGACTGCCCAGGGCAAACCGCGAGGAGGTTCTATCATGTCTTGCCCCTAGGTGGCCCTTAAGAGAGCCGATGGTTCGTTCTCGGGAGTGAATTGATGGGGTGGTGAAGGCAGGCAAAGATCTGCAATGAAAATGATATGTATTAGAATAGGATATACTATCTTATTTGCTTTTCACTGACCAAGTTAGTCATCCTTAGGCAGTCTCGCGGGCTTCCTGATTGAAAATTTATGGAGATGGCCGCGCATACATAGAGTGGCGTGGAGGCATTTCTTACTCGAATGGCCATTATAACAGATTATGCTCTCGTCCAGACTTTGGTTGACGAGGACTTCGCCGGCCAGATGGTTATCCCGAATAGGGATGTGGAACTCAAACAAACGATCCTCATTCACACGTTCCCACTCATCCCTCATGCGCTCCAACTTCTCATACGCCTGCCTCTCATCACCCCGCCGAGCCACAGTCCTCTCCAACTCAACATTCCTCGCTCTCAACACACTCATCTCCTTCATCATCTCCTCAAACTTCGCTTCTGCCTCTCCCATTCTCCTCTCCGCAGCACTCGCCCTCTTCTCACACTCATCATTCTTGTCTTCCAACACTCGCACATTCTCCTTCAACTCTTTCACAACACGCCTCATACGGATATTCTCATCTGCCACCTCCTTACATTTCACCTCCTTCATTTTCAGCTCACTCAACTCACTCAACGTTCTCTCATTCACCTTCTTCAAACTTTCGTAGCGATCTACCAACAAAGCATGTGCCGCTTGCTGCGACACATGCTTCTTTTCCATGTCCTCATCCCACCGCGCCGACTGCTTCCGTACCCCACCACCCTTCACTATTGGGGAAGATGAGCTCTTCGGGGGGTCGCTAATATCAATATTGGATACCTCCGACGATGAAGAGCTCAACTTCCTCACACGCTTCCTCACTCGCTCCCTATCCAAATCCACATCATCCTCATCATCACTCTCAAACACTCTCTTCCGCCACTTGTCAGCCTTCAAACCGGCCACAGCATTCTCTACCTCATTCTCCACAGCATTCCCACTAGCATTCTCAACAACATTCCCACTAGCATTCTCAACAACATTCTTGGCCTCTTTCCCCAACATTCGCTCCTTCTCAGCATTCATCAACTCCACAAATCTCAAATCGGTCACCAACCCTCCTGTGCACTCACCATGCCTCAAATAAAACTCGGCCTCCTGCCCAACAACCAACAGCACCCTGCACTTCACACAGGCAACCCTACTCAGGATAACCATGTGGTCGGCCCCTGCCTTCTTGATGTGGTCCTTGAGACCGTCTCGGCGGTTAATTCGGCCGCATACACACATTTTAATGTGGAACTTTTTATTTTTGTCATTGTTGACCATGGCTGCGATTTTATCGTTAACTGTAAGATAATGAAAATTGTATAAGTTTGGAATCATGTAGTATACAGACTAAAGCATAACACTTTGTGAGGAATGATAGATTTGAGTGTAGTGAGTGGCACTCGATCCCGTCGACAGCCCGAAGGCCTTGTACTGATCACTAGGGAAGTGAGAGATCTTCCCCGATACCCGCTCTTTACAGCTGAAGACATCATTGTCACTGCCCCGAAGTGGTAACAGGAACGCCGAGTCAAAGGTAGTGATCAGTAACTGGGATCTAACCCCTCAAAGCTGCCTTAGACTGAGTTAAATTTCAAATCTGATAGCAGATTTGAATGTAGCATACGGCCTAGAACATAATATCATCATTCAACATTCAACTTAGTCAACATTCAACATAATATCAACACTTAGTGAGGAATGATAGATTTGAGTGTAGTGAGTGGCACTCGATCCCGTCGACAGCCCGAAGGCCTTGTACTGATCACTAGGGAAGTGAGAGATCTTCCCCGATACCCGCTCTTTACAGCTGAAGACATCATTGTCACTGCCCCGAAGTGGTAACAGGAACGCCGAGTCAAAGGTAGTGATCAGTAGCTGGGATCTAACCCCTCAAAGCTGCCTTAGACTGAGTTAAATTTCAAATCTGATAGCAGATTTGAACTCAGGATACTTGAAAACCTTAGTCTATATGTTAAAACTTTGAAAAAACTGAAAATTAAGAATTTTTAAAAAATTCCGCATTTTACTACTCATACTACTTTTAAAAAATTTTATCAGTAGTAAAGACACTATCAAACTCTATCATACAAACTTTGAAGTAAGAAGATAGCTTGCCTACTTCAAAGGATAGAGTCCTTTGAAACACCCGATATCGGGAGCTCAGAGCGACGACCGTCGCTTACCTCGTCTTTCGATGAAGTGATCAGACTTACGTTGTCGGGGGTTTATGTATGCTCGGAAGAAAACTTAAAATGGCTCTATCTCCGAAAGTATTCATTGTAGCGACATGCGGTTTGTTGCAAACGATTCGTCTCATCATTCTTTACAATATGACACCTGAACCATTCTCATATGACCACGGGAAGTTGGTCCGTCAGCACATGCCCATGTAACATGCCACAAGTGAAAAAATTCCTAAGTGTGAGAGCTCCAGTGTGGTGAAAATTTTGAAAAATTTAAAACTTCCGAATTTCGACCTGGGATCGACACCAAATTTCATTGACTCCCCCCCCCTCGTTCAGAGAAATTTGATGAAAAATGTTTTGGTGACGGTCCCAGGTCGAAATTCCACACTTTGGAAAATTTTCAAAATTTTACCCATACAAAGCCACTCTGACACTTAGGATTTTTTCAGGTGAGCGAGCTCCGACCTAAAATCTTGTAACCGCTCTAACTTTTGAATGAAGACAGATAGGAACAAGCCGTTTCTTTCACTGAATTTGTCTCACTCTTAGCTTTCAAACGAGCTATCGCACGACAAAATCCGTCCACTAGAAGCCAAAATCGAAGCAAGCTGTCCAGGGGGGGGGACGTCAGTGAAATTTCAAAATTTGATGAAAAATGTTTTAGTGACGGTCCCAGGTCGAAATTCCACACTTTGGAAAATTTTCAAAATTTTACCCATACAAAGTCACTCTGACACTTAGGATTTTTTCAGGTGAGCGAGCTCCGACCTAAAATCTTGTAACCGCCCTAACTTTTGAACGAAGACAGATAGGAACAAGCCGTTTCTTTCACTGAATTTGTCTCACTCTTAGCTTTCAAACGAGCTATCGCACGACAAAATCCGTCCACTGGAAGCCAAAATCGAAGCAAGCTGTCCAGAGGGGGGGGGACGTCAGTGAAATTTCAAAATTTGATGAAAAATGTTTTGGTGACGGTCCCAGGTCGAAATTCCACACTTTGGAAAATTTTCAAAATTTTACCCATACAAAGTCACTCTGACACTTAGGATTTTTTCAGGTGAGCGAGCTCCGACCTAAAATCTTGTAACCGCTCTAACTTTTGAACGAAGACAGATAGGAACAAGCCGATTCTTTCACTGAATTTGTCTCACTCTTAGCTTTCAAACGAGCTATCGCACGACAAAATCCGTCCACTGGAAGCCAAAATCGAAGCAAGCTGTCCAGAGGGGGGGGGACGTCAGTGAAATTTCAAAATTTGATGAAAAATGTTTTGGTGACGGTCCCAGGTCGAAATTCCACACTTTGGAAAATTTTCAAAATTTTACCCATACAAAGTCACTCTGACACTTAGGATTTTTTCAGGTGAGCGAGCTCCGACCTAAAATCTTGTAACCGCTCTAACTTTTGAACGAAGACAGATAGGAACAAGCCGTTTCTTTCACTGAATTTGTCTCACTCTTAGCTTTCAAACGAGCTATTGCACGACAAAATCCGTCCACTAGAAGCCAAAATCGAAGCAAGCTGTCCAGGGGGGGGGAGTCAGCCGAAAATTTTTTCTCTCCGATTGACTTGAAACTCACCCTACCGATGCAGAATTTCACGCTGAATCCGAATCTGACCTCCGTTTTCTCATCCGATGCTTCGTTTTGACGCTACACAACAAAACGTCCCAAATTCTAACTCTGTCGTTTTTCGAAAAATGTTGAAAATTTTTTCTCACCGATTGCCTTGAAACTCACCCTACCGATGCAGAATTTCACGCTGAATACGAATCCGACCTCCGTTTTCTCATCCGACCACTCCTTCCACTCGAAACAACCCATTTTACAACCCAACATTCAGCAGATTGCACGAAAAACATCACACACTATAGCCTCAAGACTAATCCTGGCGGTCGCCCACGTCAACCTAGACGGTCGCCCACGTCAACCTGGACGGTCGGACCAACTCACCCGAGTCTCACACTCTGTCGTTGCAGAGGGGGGGGAGTCAGCGAACATGTTGTGAACGTGGACCCACCTGCCCGGCACACCACGACAGACCACAACCTCTGTCGTTCCAGAGGGGGGGGGACTCAGACACGAAGCACCACGGCGGCCGACCACGACACTCTGCCGTTCCAGAGGGGGGGGACGTCAGCGATGGCGGCCATCTTGCGCGGTCCAGAAGTGGAGTTTTGCTTACTACTCGTAAAGTTGCACTAAATAATTCATCAATGATTCATGTATATTATTATATTCAATTTATGTATAACACATTACCACTATTCCTCTGATGATGGTTAGGCTGATGAAGCTGAACTCGGAGTATCACACACTATGTTGCAGGGTGCTATGCATAATAAAAATTTGACTGCGAGCACCGAGCAGAAATCCCATCTACTTTGCTAACTTTCGAATGCGCGTGCGGTTTAATGTCACAGACAATAGAAAAGGGAGGTCAAAAGGCGCCTTTATTGAGAGCGTCTCAGTCTTTTTTTATTGTTTACATATAAGTCAGCATGATATCAGCATAAAGTGTTGACAGACGGAAAAAATAATAATGAAAATTCTTGAAATCCACAGGTCTATGACATTTGGGGAAATATTATTACACGATACGGCTCTTGTGCAGTCCTCCCCCCCCCATTTTTTCTCTGGTCAAAAGATGCAACACCATTGGATGTCCGTTTCAGCATCACCGGTTTGAGTGAAGCATTCCGTGCTGTTGTAAAAATCTACGTGGGTAATTGCGATGTCATGGTCGCAAATTTCGTCAGCAAGTCAACATTGTAATTTGCCTTCGGGTTTTTCGCATTGAAATATAGCCTTTAAATTTTGAAGTCAAAGGAAATTCATTGTGAATGAGATACCTTTAAAATAATAGGGTGCTACTAGAAGTGGTTGGGTCGCTTATTGCTATAGCCATGTGAGGACTTGTAGTCAGGTCATTCGTGTGAGTGTGAAGAGTTATCCCTCCAATCAAAATTGATCAAATTGAATAATCGATTGTTTTGAAAAATGTAGGTGGGGGGACTGCACAAGAGCCTACAATACAATCTAAGGAAATTGGCATTGTCACAGATGCCAGTAGCTTCTGCCAGTAGCCATACCGATAGATGATAGCCTACATAGTAACCGTATTAGATTTAAGACATTGCGCAAGAAATGTAACTATATTATCTTTGCTGACTGAACTGGAAATGTGTACATAAATGACTGGCGACTTGTCTCTAGGAATCTACAATCATCTAGTTAGCATGCATATAACAAGTCTTCAAATTAATGGATTTTGGAGAATGCGTTGTCAATATGGAAATTAGTCTTACGAAGCATATGCAATAAAAAAATATTACACATGTGTGTAAATATATAATAAATATAATACAAAAGAAGGCGGCAACTGCAAAGAAAGATATCGTGGAGGACAGATCATTGGTATACTTAAAAGACACATCTTTAGATTTCAAATGATTTAATTTTTTTTATGATGTCAATTAACAACTTTCAAAATTCTAGATTTATATCAAAGCTCAAACTATCGGAGCCGGAGCCGGAGCCTTTGTGATAAATCGGCTCCGGCTCCGGCTCCGACCAAAACCATCGGCTCCTTAAGGCTCCGGCTCCGGCTCGGCTCCGGCTCCACAGCCCTGGCCTGGCTAACATTCGATTCAGCGTATACACTATAGAGAGAAATACACAGGAGAGGATGTGAAAACATCAAGTGAACTAATTTTCGTACGCCTGCTACTTTCTTTAATAATGATCGGAAGGGCCAACATTATGGAGAATACTTGTGCGCAATGATCTGAATTCTTCGAATCTGAAGGAATTTTGGCAATCGAAGCACTTTGCTGGAACTCACTTTAATCCGCAACCGACGCACGAGTTTTTTCCTATCTCTGTAAGGTAGGTTATAGGAGGCCTATATGTAAGGCTTATAGGTGGCCTATAAGGAATTCCTTTTTGCCCACCTAATAGGTTCCTCGATGTGGCGTCAATTTCGCATTAATCACATTTCTAGCAAACCGAAGCAGATAAACAAAATATTTAATTCTGTGGTCATCCCAATGAGCTCAACAAACACCTTGTCGAATCAGATGAACATAAAAATCGCCTAGGTCGGACACTGATTACCCACATAATCTCAATTATATCATCCACAGACCAGGGACGACCAGAGCGCATAACCAACACCAACATCTGATCTGACATTCCTTGAATCATGCGACAACCACAACTTACAGATTTTGATACTCAAGAGAATAATTTCTGTAGATTCAGATTTACTTAACGAAAATTAACGAGACGGAATGCCTTTTCATCACCATATCATATTGTCCTCAGTAATCTTCTCAGATTGACCCTATTTCCTAGACCGCTGCTCGATCAAAAACCCATGCAATTGTTCGGATATCGATCTAAAATGGACTGCCCATAGCAACACTTCGTTTCATCATGTACCGAACTATTCTCTTCGAATGAAACTTGCAGATCTAAGAGCCTGATTATTCGAATGCATGTAACACAAGGAATGTGAATATGTGATTTATTTAGCAATAAGAAGTGTCCCCAATGATGTGTTATCTGTAGTTGCATGTTTCGTTATTATGAGACATTCCACTCTCCCGCCCCTCGCCACGTGGATCGGTCAGAACAGGCATTTTTGTTTTCCATGGGTTAAATTGCGATTTGATTATTGAGGTAAACTGAGCTTGCGCCAAATTCACCTAAATTTGATAGACAAAAGTTACGCAAATCTCTTCGGTTGCGCAGTAGGCCTATGCTAAATTATTGGCTGTATTATTGGCCGTCACGTTGAGAGGCACATTAGTAAGCAGACATGAAAACTAACTTAGTTAGGAATTTTGAAGGAAATTATGCCAGCTAGACAGTCGAGAAGATCAACATTTCTGCCATCAGAAAATTATGTGACAGTGACTGGAGTGATGATGAACGTATTGAGACATTTGAAAACATCATTACTTTGAGGCTGACAAAACTAGCCACAAACGAACAGGTTTCGAAGCTTTGGTTGTGCAATTGTGATGCGCTGTATAGTTTGGCAGGTTGAGAAGTACTTGAATGACGACAGCATTGTAAATGCTGTAGTCGACATGAGGTAGGTGCATTTCCCTAACAAGTATTTGAGTTTACTTTCATAGCTGATCGGGCCAGTAATTTAGTGCATTTGGTTACACACAGGTTGAAATATATGCTCTCCCTTTAGATAAGCGTAGGTTAAAAACAAAATATGTACAAGAAATGTAGGTCTCGGACGTTTCGGGTCCGAACCCCTTATTAACGAGAAGCGCTTTATTAATCTAGCATATTTCTCTTCGAACAATGTCAAGCCCATAGGTCAAGCCTTTACAAGCCTTTGTTTGGACCTCCGTCACATAAAACTGTCGATATTGGCAACAGTGACATATTCAGCTTTGATAATTTTCCTTTGCTGTCAAGTCGATGATCCATGTCTCGGAAAGTCTATGAGGAAGCCTTTTTGGTCCCTCAACCTGTTCATAGGAGTGTCAATCAATCAATCAATTTATTGTATTCACTACATGTTGCATGCATGTGACTGAACAATGGTCAGAAAATAATTGCCTTCACAAAGTGGTGAATGCCAAATTCTGTACTTATAAGCCCTATAATTCCGCGGTGATAATTCTGAGTTGCAATTTTAGCAATCTAAAGATTATAGCTTTTAAGTGATCTGAAATGGTTGATAATTGAAAGCTAGGCCACTTGCAATATCTCAAAAATTATTGCTTAATAGATGTTATAAACGCAGGACTACAGCGATTCCGGAGAAGGGGAAAGATGCCCTTGAGCAGCCGTGGCTATGGACTAATATTCAGATGGCTAAAGAAAATCCGATGTCTAAAAAGAACATTCTACCAATTACCTCATGCCTATATCTTTTCAGAGCGCATGGTAGTGATAGTACCATCAAGAAGCAGAATAAACATGATAAGCGGGAAAGATGCCTTGAGTAGGAGTGTAGTTGTAGAATTTTCAGAGGTTCATAACCTTATCGAATGATAAATTCAGAATTCGCTGGCACGGCTAGACTCATTGATTAATTAATCAGCATGAATGATTCTTTTGATATGAGGCCGTATGTACAGTGCAACCTAGTCGCGACGAGAGACTCAACTTCCTATTCGCGACTTGATTTGGTATGTAGAGGTCACGACTAGCTAGTCGCGACTAGGTTGTGCATGCGGCCCATTGACCAAGATTTACCCAAACATCGTCTCTGCTTCCATGCCAAAAATTATGACTCTGGGCTTAGTACTTTTCCTTTAATCAGAGAAAACATAGAAAATTTCACTTTAACAAAAAACTGCAATCTGTGTCCCATTGGATTTACATGTGTTTTTCTTTAATCTTGTCTGACAAGAAGAGGAACTCACTAGAACTCGGCAGACGCGTGAATTCGTAGTAGGCATAGGGTGTACAGCATTATGTGAAAGTCTCACTTTCGGCCTCGTTCCCTGCAGAAACTCGTTCTGGCTGCCGGACTATTTATCAATATACGAGTATCAATTGACATTGTAACTGTTAGTTTAAATCCTGAAGGACCTTAATGTCCCCACAATATTTTTAGTCAGCTGCTTTTCGTGAAGACTCGATTTTTTACTGCAAATAATTTTAAGTGCATGTATTTGGCTGTTTTGATAGATTATATACGAGTTTCACATGTTCCATTATAGTGAGAATATAATTCTGGGCTGTCCTGTAAAATGGTATTTGGGGTTCCCAGTGAGTTTTTCATTCGTTTGGTTGCTTATAGTGGTGCTATATTCAAATAATAGGAAGTTCATCAGCATACAAAGACAGGGTTGTACATAAATTAAAAATATTCATCTACTAAAATATTACTACAAAATATTCATTCTACACTGCCAGTACTTCAAAATGGTCACTCTATCACAAAAAAGTCACCTGGCAAAAACTCTTAAGTAGGCCTTCACTATATGTCTGCGGTCTACCAATGTGTATTATAGCCATCGTTTATTGCTCAGTGGATCATGCCATGTTCATATGTGTGAATATTCCCGTTAAATATTCGTTAATTGATATAATTTAGCAATCATTGATAATTCTATCTCCATCAATGCCGATAAAGAAGCAAAATATCAAAGCGAGTTTGGCCTTTATGCATCTCAAGTCTAGAATTGTTTCGCTGTAGAAATCGACTATATGGGCCTACACGTAGTGAAGGAAAAAGCTTTGAATCAATCTAATACTATTATGAATAAAGACTTCGATGAAAATCATCCTGATGTTCTCGACCACTCATGTCATCGAATTATTGCACAAGAGTTGGGATGTTGACCCATTTGTGTATGATGATGAAATGCAGCACAATGAACCATTTATTGAGGTACACTTAAGTGCGCGGTTAAGGATACATATCAGATGAAAGTGAAAGTTCTGACAAGTTGTGGACAAGTAAAAATCTGATCTTTCATTATCACTGTGATTGCAATGCGAGTAGATGGCTTGCAGTTGAATGATTTGGTGTGAGAAATGTTTATCTATAATGTGTGATATGATGTCAGGTCCGATTGTTTCTAGTGAATGTCAAAAATCTTCAGAATCCCGATAGAAGCCCTATGGGAGCTGTAGGGATGGCCTCAATCCCCATACCCACGGCAATCCTGCCGTTTTCTCATACCGGCCGCTGTAGACCGCTTTTAAAGAAGGATCATTCCACATATTTAGTAATTCTATACTGCGAATGAAAATCTGCTATTCAGAATATTTGCAAGCAGTGGGGGTTGCTGTGCTCGGTGGATTTCCTTTTCTAACGATAGAGCATTTTTTCATTCACTCAATCTCGCTTTGTGGCTAGCTTTCCACCTCAATTTATTCTTTTGCTGAAATTCGGGAGCTAAACAATTTCTAGCCATCTTTTTTCTTTAGTTCCCTTCATTTGTTTCTTCAATTTTATTGCTTTCATTTTTTTGGTATGTAAACTTGAGCACAATTAGCTTCAAAATCAAAGCTTTCTAATGACAGTGCATTTTATAGCTTTACACAGAAATATATTTCAATTCAAGAACTAACTTAAGGAGTGTTCAAAGTTTTCATTGATATACTTAAAATGGCAAATTCATAAAGATGTCACCATTAGATGATAGCATTAGAAAGCAATTCAAAAGGCAACAGACATTTTTGTGGTTATTCACATTTTCACTATAATTAAGAAATTTGATTTAGCGTTGTAATGAATGGAACAGGATTAGAAATCACGAGCTTGATAAATCGTGCTACTTTCATGCAATCTCATCTCAATGTGACTATATAGGTTAATATTTTTTGGGATCGATAAAATCGCATTCGCATATATTTTGCTGATCAGAGATGAAACAGGTGATGTATACATGTATGTAAAAGTAATTGTAAAAAAGGCAACAAGTTTCAAGTTAAATTGTTGTATTTCCATTGATAAATAATTTGTGAAAATTAAATAATGATTCAATTATAGACACTCAAACAATAGGCCAACGTATAATTCATATAAACACAATATTTTCGTGAAACTGAACGTTAGCCTGCATTGGCCCGCAAATGAAATCTCACAATAGTAATTATTCACAATTTCATACACGATTAAAGTAGATGTAGGCGCACATAATTTGTATAGAAACCTAATGTCTATGAGACGGCAACAGTCTTATTTTTGTGACCAATACCAAGAAAAACTTTGAAACATAAGTTCGCTCTACCAAGAAGCAATGAAATAACGACTTCATTTGGTGCTGAGGAAATCTATAAAAATGACAAGCAGAGTTGATGAAATCATTGAAAAAATCAATCATTTGTTGAGATATAATGTTTTAATAGATGCACTGTCATTAAGGAAGGAAAACCAAAAATCTTCATAATGTTCCCTTCCTACGCAAATGAAGAAAAATTTTTGCGACTTATATTTTTCGGCTTACTTGCGCCATCACCTGAACTTTGTGTCAATTGATTAAATATCGGACCCGTTTTCAATTTTCGAGCATTTGGGGCAGATGTGCTTGATCCTATAGAAGTTATGCACACGAATCCTTTGACGTTTATGATGCATACCAAATAGCAATCGTGCGGAGACACCTATATTTAGATCACCTTGTTGACAGATCACGATAAAGTAATCACTGAGGATTCAGGGTTTCAATTGCGTGTAAGAAAGGATCGTTCAAGAATGAAATAAAATTTCTGTATGTTTGAATTACAGTTATGTGCTACATGGACGTGGGCAGGATTTTCAAAGGGGGAAGCGGTGGACCTGTAGAATATAGGCACGTTGCGCAGGTGACAGCCAGCATGTGGCTGCCTCGTCCACACTTAAAATTTTCATTGAATCATTGCACATTTAGAAGGAAGGCTCTATCTAGGAAATTTGTGTCACAAGTAACAACGATAAGCTAATTAATTAATTAATTAATGATTATAAGGGATTATTAATAATTATCCCTTGATTAATGAGCTAATTAAGGTAATTATCAATGAAGATAATTAATGACCATGTAAATTGCAAACAATAGAATTCGCTGAATATCCGTATTCAACAAGGTGACAGTCATCCTTATCCAAGCTTTGTAAGCTTGATGAAGCTGGCGCACCTCTAGCGAATGAAGAAGGTGCCCTGCTCACTTCCGAACCGACAGTGGGAGAAATCTTAGGATATGGGCACCTCTTGACATCTGAACCATCGCCATGTAAAGGATTGTTAAGATGGTTGTTGAGATGGTTAACATCTTTCAATTGCGATTATTTAAAATTAAGAAGGTTAGGCGCTAAAGTTCGATTGCACAAAAAGTGGGCGGCGCCCAATGCGCCCTTGCAGGCATTCAGCATAATGAGATCTTATTAAATCGACCGCCTAGGTATATGTATAGCGGTGATTCGTCAATTAGAAGGTGGAGTATTTTACTCTTGGACTACCAAGGTCTGGCACAACTTAGAGCTACCGAGGTGCATTAAATTTATCACCTTTAATTAGTGCCTTGATCTTCACTATTTACCTATGCCAGTGATGCGGATTGTAGGGTGGGTTTTAGAGAAATGCGACCTTAAAAAGGCTAATGTCGAACTACTGTGCCATCATTATTGGTTCAAATTAAAGGTGATTTCATGATTACATTTTCAAGGTTTAAGGATTTCAGTCGTGAAGCTGTTTCGATTATAGAATAAGTGGCGAATGCACTAAGGTTTAGAAGATGCTGCGATTTATTTTAAGCAGAATCCGTTAATGTTGAGTTATAAGAATTAAAAGCCAAACAGCTAAAATAAATAGCTGCAAATTTTCACCGTTAAGACAGCCTTATCAAGCGAATACAACGATAAAGGAAGGACATCAAAATTCAAAGTCAGTGATAGATATTCTACATGTGCATTCCTCCCTGTTATTTAGCAGGACATACTCTATTGATCAGCGTCTATAGATTCTCGTAGGTCTAAGTTGATGGCATTCACATCTTTGTCAATCACTGTTTCCTCAATGTCGGATTTACACAATTGGAGGTGTTTGCAAATAGAAAAATGAGATTAAGTGAGATAGTCATTAATTTGCGTATGCAGACACGTCCGACCATGGTTCCTAAATAAGAATGTTTACATCTTTTGCATTCAATTTTATAAATTTCTAATTCACTATAGCATGCGTTCTTACTAGGATTTCTGCAATTGATGGAAGTGAGGAATCAAGATGGCATCTTGATTTTTAAGTAATCATCATAATATGGAGCATTATTATTTTGCTGCCTCTGATGTTTCTTTCAAGAATTATTGAATATAACTACTTGTTTAAGAAATCTACATTAATTATCGTCTTTGGCACCTATATACAATAGAATCGATGATCACTCAACTGACACATCAAAATCGATACTAAAGGTGATTGATAAAAATAATTAAAGTGGTCAATGTGTCGTCACTCAACATAGGCTTCTGGTTCTACAACACAATGTCCAATATTAAACAGCAAAATAAACCAACTCGGACAAATGGAGCAGATCTGTAATCATCAATTTCTCAAAACGACTGTGAATTTGTGGAATCTGAGCCCAGAATCGTGATCAGGATGCTGTTTCGAATAGAATCTCACTGTAAAAAATGATGATTCCGCTGGATGGTTCCGCCAACTTCACTACGCTAGCTGTGGGCTTTTAACATATAAATATAATCCAGTACATCTGATAAATGAAATTGAATGAATTGCAAAGATGCCTTGGACCATTCGTTCGGTATCAATCGTGTCTACAGTCATGGACAATTTCATGGTTCATAAGTTTGAATTTCGTAAGTAGTGAAAACTGTGCCCTACTTGCGAGGGATAGGAACATGGATGGGTACATGTATAATTCAGTGTTATGAATAGGAACATGGATAGGTACATGTATAATTCAGTATTGTGAATAGGAACATGGATAGGTACATGTATAATTCAGTGTTATGAATAGGAACATGTATGACTTCTGTTTTACTGGATAGGTACATGTGTTTGGTACACTCGGTTGAGTAGAGAGAGAGAGAGAGAGAGAGAGAATCGTATATTTGCAATAATGGGAATCAAAATACATGCACATATGAACATTACAGTGACAAGTAATATACCATGAGTGACGATACACAAACAAACAAAAGAAATTACAGAGAAATAGATTGTTAATATTATCCTGCACTATCTAGTTATATCTAGATGGAGACCTGCACTATATCTAATTATAATTTAACCGAGTTGTAATTGATTTAAGTACATCGCCGTGAATATTTGAAATTGTCTGTTCCTGCGGTTGGTTCTTGTATACTCTATACAGAATTTATTGCATCTTCGCAATCTTGATGGGATGAGGCTATCGATCGGGTGAGAATTTACATAAATACAAAATTTACATGGATAATAATTACGTAATAATTTACATGGATTTCTAATGCGTCTATCATTGACATTTTCAAAACTACATTTACAGTCATTTTCATGCACAATGCGGTGGCATCTTTTCGTGAGTTGGTTGAGCTTAAGTTCTAAATGCATGGGAAGAGACACAAATAATGGGAGGCATAGTCTAGCAAAGACATGATCAGAGCGTTGTATGTTTGCATGATGAGACTATGGGGTATTACATTGCGAAGAATACGCAAGGCATATAGTCGACTGTTGCACTTTTTAAGCATGTCAGTAATATGGGAGTCCCATTTTAGGTTGGGGGTAAATGTCACACCAAGGATCTTGACAGAGGGCACTTTCCCGATGTTTGGCAGCGCAATGCATGGGTAGGATGTTTGTTGCTTGGATTTTGGTATCACTAAAAGCTTTGATTTTGAGGAATTGAGTTTGAGGTTTATGGAATTGCTGCTTTCCCAAATCATGTCGAAGTTGTTCTGCATCAGAGCAATCGATGATGCGACATCTCTGGAGATGGGGTTGATTATAATTGTGTCATCTGCATATTTGATGCAGTCAATCGATGGCGCAATAAGGTTGTTCACATACAGGTTGCTACACTGTGTTTCGGAACGTCTATGATCGAACTTGTGTGATTTCGGTCTGAGTACTTGGGTACGTACTGATAGACGTCCGTTGAATGGGTTTGCTCAATTGCGACTATTGTGACTATTGCAACCATTGTAGTCAAGATGACAGTCACATTTATTTTCCTTTTTACGTAGACAAACTATGCTATAAATATGAGATAGTTGTTTGATGACATACATAATGATGACTAGTATCCCAACGTCGTGGGTTGTCGCAAGAGACCTTGGATATTCGTTCAAAGCTATAGAAACTGTAACAAATCTCAGTGAAAATATCAACGCTGGTGATTTAGTTGATCGACTAATGGATCTAGATGAGCATGCTATGAATCACAATTTGGATCGTAGGTGGATAGAGGATTTCTCCATGCTACACTGCAATGATAGTGAAATTAGGAGAATCAAATTGGAACGATATGGAAAGAAGGAGACATTTGACAGTGTTTTAATAAAAAGTTCTCCCAATAAAAGTGATTTCAGAAGGAAATTAGAAGAAGAGACATTTAAATTATTATGTGAACGGAACTGCGTTAAATATTTTAAACAGGAACGATCCCTTCTCCTTTTACCATGTTCTCATAGCGTTATGTGTTCTACATGTTATGTACCCTTTGAAACTTCATCTTGTTCCCTTTGTGATCAAGAAATATCTTCAACAGTCACTGTATATCGTGCATGATGAGTCATCATGCACGTCTGTGATTGGTCACTATTGTGTCTTTGTGTGGCTTTTCTATATAAAGAGGACATTATACCGTTCTATTTCAAGCATAATTTGAGGCTAATACAATGTCAATCAGCATGTCGTTCACTACCAACATTCCCATTTCAATAATTTACCGAAGTCAACTCTTCACCGGCAATATATTTTATTCTGCCGTAAATATAACTGGCTATAAAGCGGATTTGGTGGATCTGATTGAGGAAATAGTGAAGTATTTCCGCTGCGGAGAGGCCGTTGTGGTGCAGAGAATATTAATGAGAGTCGTGAACAACGCTCTTACACGAGTTGCAAGATTTTGGCTCAATGAAGTATTTCGCCCACTAGCTCAAACTGAGATTGTACCGGAATATTCTCGCTGTTGCTGCAGCAGTATCCAGCGAAAACACAACACATGTCTCCATGACATTATCACCTCCAGCTACTTTGACGAGAAGGGTGACAAATGTAAATTGGACTTATTCACTGGACCGCCATCAGTAAGCATCAATGTGGCTGCTCAAGGACATTCTGAGGTAATCAGTTTGCGGGCATACTATGCCAATATTTTAAAGACTTACCATTCAAAGCCCTGCTGTATGTGCTGTCCTATTTCAAAACATCTAATGAAAGACATTGAGCAGCTCATAGCTGCCACAAATCAGACTCTAGCCGATGTGAGTGTGTATCAGTTTCCCTCTACCATTTGTTAAGTGTTTTGTGTAATTTTATAAGTACCAGCAACAAACTCTACGTGATATGGGAATGCTTGTAAACTTTTGTGTATAATGTTGTAAGTACTAAGCAAAAATTGTAATTGTATTATCTATTTCCATATTAGAATAAAAATGTCTGTAAAACGGAAGGCATCTTCTCGTCAATCGAAACGGTCCTTCAAACCTTCAAGTCAGTTTAAAAAGGCGTTGCGAAAGTTAAACAGGATACATGATAACAAGAAGAAGTGTAAATTGATTCAAAATTCAAGTGATGATTTCATTCGTGATTTAGCTTTTGCAATACACAAATGTCTACCTATTTACAAGCCTCTATTGAATGCTGGCTCTTTGAATAGCATAAAAAAGATTTCAAATCCAAGGAGTAGTGATAAGAAAAGGCGAAACTTAATTCAGCGCGGTGGTGGTGGGTTTCTAAGTATGCTAAATGATATTGGAAACAGTATTAATGGTGTAATCAATAGTCCGCTTGGAAGGATTGCAGCAACTGCTGCAATGTTAATATAAGGTTAACGAATCGTAAAGTGACACGTCATCACTTTGATTGATGAGTCATATATAGGCGTATATAAGGAAGACGCTTTAATGATATTTTATCACTTTCAAGTGACAACTCATTTGCGCTGGTTGAAAGCTCCGAATTAGTACTTGTTGAAACATGACTCAGAAAATGTATACAATCAGAGAGGAAGATGACGCTTTTGAGCAAGATCTCTTGAAACTTCGTCCGACACGAAAGGCGCAAGGGATTGGAAATACATTCTACTTTCAAACCTTGAATTATGGTGATGATGGCTTTTATCTTCAAGTTCCATTCTTCCACAGTAATGGTATGTCTACATCAGGGTATAGCAGTATGAGACAAATGCGAGTGACTTTTCCAAAATGGCAACAGGTGATTCTTAAAACTATTGACTCTTTCGCGAAAGAATGTGTTGAGCTGCCTGAAAGTGCTCCCACTCATTGGAGAAAGGCATTAGAGGAAGGAGTTGGTTACAAGGAATTGACGGAATTCGATACATTGTTTTTAAAACTATCGGATCATTTTCAAGCATTCGATCTCTTAACAAACGCGATGGAATGTGAGGATCTCAAACGGGGTCGCTATATGGGCTTAGTGCACGTTACCGGACTTTATATTGGCTCACATGGTTCGACTGGTAAAGTCGCATCTTTACAAATGAAGGTTCTTCAACTAGTCTATGAACCACTACCAATTGATAAATGTTTAATTAACATTGATAAGACTGCTTCAAGTGATGGGAAGGAAGAGAGCAAAAAGCGAGGGCGGAAATCTAAAGATGGGAATCCTAAATTGAAGTTGAAGCGCCAACATGCTGACTTGAAAACTTTCTATAATCCTAATTGTGATGAGGAAACACAAATGTTTTAATTTGTAAATGTAACTTGAAAGTTTCTATTCTGAATGTAAATAAACGTGATCTGGAACATGTGTCTGTTTTGTTGTTCTAAGCAAAAGTAGCGGGATGATGAGATTAATGTTAATGGAATTATAAGATGACAGATTTTCGTCTATTCACTGATCGCACAATGTGTGTCGCTGGACCAAGTCAGTCCGGTAAAACTACATTTGTAACTGAATTGCTACAATATAGAAATGAAATGCTTAACAAAGAAATTAAGAGAGTCAAATGGTATTATGGAATATTTCAACCACAGCTACATTCTGCACTTCGCCAGAAAGGTTATGAGGTGAAGCAAGGGTTGCCATCAACTGAGGATATCAAAGCAGGTGACTTACTAGTATTAGATGATCTATTACGTGAAAGCAAATCTTCAAAGGAAGTAACTGAAATGTTCATTCAAACTGCACATCATAGGGAAGCTTTTATTATCTACATCACCCAAAACATCTTCGATGGAGGGAAAGAGCGGAGAACTAGAAGTATGAATACACATTATTTAGCAATATTTAAAAATCCAAGAGATAGCAGTCAGATACATCATCTCAGTAGACAGATATTACCTCAACAAGCTAAAGTACTTTCAAAAATATATGAAGATGTAACAAAGAAACCACATGGCTATCTATTTATTGATCTAACCCAGGAATGTCCGGAACGACTTCGATTTAGAACTAATATCATACCTAATTCCGCTGAACCAATGACAGTTTTCTCGGTTCACAGTTTGTTTTAGGCAATGTACTTTGTTGCCTTATTATTTTAAACATGTCGTATTCAAAGATGGTAGTCATTCCTCAAGAGGAGTATGTACAGTTGACTACATTACAAAGTGCACAGGAAGTCAAAAATACAGATCAACCTATTGCGAATCAACTTACAGAACTAACACAAAAGGATATGGAAATTCAGAAGATTAAGGATCCCCATCGACGAATGCAGTTAGCAGCTGAAAACATTGATGAGAGGCGACAGATTCGTGACAATTTGCGACGATTTATAACCTTGTCAACACCTCGACCATATCGTGTACGCGCTGAGCGATTATTTGACTTCATTGATCCACATGTGAAGTTCAATGAGAGAGGGGAGATAATAGATGAAACAACTGGTGATGTTATTAGAAATGGTCACATAGATGACCTTCTACAATATGCTGTCAGAGATGTAAGGCGAAAACTGGGTGCACCACAAGGGTGGACATATTTTCAGAAAATTTTATCTGATAAAAATGTACCTCACGATATTATTGGAGGACTGACTGTGAATGAGTTGGATAAGGGTAACTTTTAAGCTAATATAGCATGTGAGTTCTTCCATATATGAGTTTAACATGTCTACTAACTTCAACATCATTCTTCCAAGCAATAGCAACCCCAAGATATTCCCAGGCAACAGACCATCTCAATACTCTGTTGAATTTGCTAATCCAATTAGTCTGCATGGACCCCATGAAGTTGCTCTAACTGAAATTACTTATTACAACGATATCAGTTTGCTAAAAAACAGTTATTTTAAATTACATAAAGAAGTACGAGAGAAGGATGATTGTTTTCGCATGTTTCACAATAGTCTACATGGTACATGGGCTTTTCATCATCTAACTTTACATCCTTTTGAAACATCTTTACCGTCTGTCCAAAACATGATTAAAATTCAAAAGGCATTTGCAACGTCCACTTTTGATTCTAAGGTTCCCACAATGAGCTTGCAAGATACAGAAAAGGGAATCGGTAGAATGTTTCAACGAATAAATGATCTCTTCAAGCTGACTTTGAATAAACTCTACAAACCAGTCATAAAGGGGTCAACAAAATTGATGAAGGAAGGGAAGGATGTTCTTCTTGTACTAGGCAAGGATTTGAGTCATACTTTTGGGTATTCCAGAACAACTTTCTCATCAAGGTATTGGTACAATGGACGTGGGTGGAATTCGGAGAGGAAAGTCACTGATTTTCAATGTAGAATTGTGCCATTGTATGCATTACAAAAAAGGAGCATCAGAGTAAAAAATCAATTTGAGGTCATTAGAACTGTTGAAGACTTTGCAAGAAAGTTTCAAGGATCAGTGCCAGAAACGTTAATGACTTGTGAATATAAGAAAGAGAAGGTAACTTTATTTACTGTTGAAACGGAGGCAGAATTTATTGTTTTTACTAAAAAGACACCATTGGAAAAGTCTGATTCCGCTGCTATTGAATTCGGATCTGAAATGATTGGGATGTTTAAGGGCCTTGAAAGCGAACCTTGGTTGACAGAATTAAATGATACATTCAAGGTTCAATTGTCCTCTTCTAAACTCAAAGCATCAACAAATGCTTCATGGGATATCCACGTATACAGCGAAGACATATTGGGTGATGATTTCTCTACTTCCAGTGAACTTGTAAAAAGAGTTAATTTGAACATTGAAAGCTTGAAAACGCCATCTGAATTGTGTACAAAGTTAAATGAGTTTGGTGTAGATTACCTTAATGCAGATGAATATCACTTTTCTTATGACCCACATAAGAAACGCATGATTGTAAAGGTAGGGAAGAACTCTCTTATCAAGCTGGATAGCGTGTTAACGACCACATTGGGATTCTCAAAATCAATTATTTATGAAGGCACATCAATAGGCGATACAGCCCCATCACTAGAGCGTGATATAAGTAACTTATACGTCTATTGTAACATTATTGAATATACAAGGGTTGGCGACATTGAGGCCCCACTTTTGCGCACATTTCCTCTCTCATCCGTAAGGAAGCAACTAATCAATCAAGAATTTTTTAACACAATGTATCTACCAATCAGCCAAAATTTCATCAATAGAATTGACATGTCAATTCATGATGACGTAGGAGAAGTAGTACCGTTCTGTGGTGGTGTTACTGTTTTGACCCTACATATTAGGTAACGAGAATAAGGCTTTACGCTATTGTGACTTCCATAGGTATTCAATAGTCATAATGACAGACATTTACAGTAGACCATCATATCAGAGCGGTTATCCCGTGTTTGTTGGAGGTAGACGACAAGTTGGAGGAGGCATATTTGGTGCACTAAGACGTATGGTTCTTCCAACACTCAAAAAGTATGGCGTACCAATCATGAAGCGTGTTGGAAGCAGGGCTTTAGATTTTGGTGCAAATGTTGCAGCTGATGCGCTTCAAGGTGAGGATATCGGTGAATCTATGAAAATGCGCGCGCAGCAATCTGCCATAGACGCATTAGATGATTTAACAAAGACGAGACGTACAGTTCGGAAGAAGCGTAGGAAGTCAAGACAAGTTGGATCCGGTCGAGTTACTAAGCAAAGACGCAGGAAAAGTAAAAAGCCGACTAGAGCAGCACGTTCTAAATCTAGACGTCGAGTGAAAACAAGAAAGCGCAAACGAAATTCCACAGCGACTAGAAACAAGTCAACACGAAAGTAGACAACATATTTGTAGAGCTAATACGATGCAGAGTATCAATTCGGCTTTGTGCTTCTTCGATTCTCCCCCTCATCAGACGGACATCATCTCCTCAACAATTGTAGATATAGTCCCCACAACAAATATCGATGGTAACCAACAGCCTATTCAGTTTGATATACCTGCCAATCCTCAAGATTATATTGACTGTCAATCCATTGATTAAGAGTTGTGTATATAAATTAAGAAGACTGATGGTACAAATATTGATTCATCCAAGGATAAAGTGGGATTAGCAAATCTTCCTATTGCCAGTCTGTTCTCAGATGTGTATCTAATATTGAATGACAAGCAGATTGAAGGAGGGGATCGAGCATATCCATATGGAGCATACATACATACAATGACGCAATTTCAAAAGCAAGCTAAACAGTCACACTTACAAGTTTCTGGGTGGTATGATGATCAGCAAGGGAAATTTGATGATGTCTCAAATACAGGGTTAAAAAGACGAATGGATTTAACAGCGGATTCATAGGAATTATACTTGAAAGGACCTGTCTATCTTGATTTCCTTCGTTAATCTAGATATCTGCTATCACAGGTTAAAATGCAAATAAAATTTATTCGTGCAAATCCTGAGTTCGCGTTAATGGCTTTTGGAGCTACAAACTATCAAGTCAACATAAGTAATGCCGTGCTCAATGTAAGGCGAGTAACAATGAACCCCTCAGTCATCAACGAGCATGCGACAGGATTCAGGAAAAACAATGCAGTTAATCACAGTGTGTTGACAAACTTCACAATTGGTGCGGGATCATCATCACATGCCTACCCAAATCTTTTTCCCACCACAATGCCAAAGGCGGTGTATATAACATTTATGGAAAATGAGTCATTCATTGGTGCTTTTGAAAAGAATCCATTCAATTTCCAACACTTTAATGTTAGCAAACTAGCACTCTACCAGGATGGGAAATTTGTATCTTGCAAAGCATATGAGCCTAATTTCAAAGATGGCAAATTCGCACGTGAATATGGTTCTATTTTCACCGCCCTCAACATGTTTAATACAGACGATTCAAATGGAATTACAATGGATATGTACAAGAATGGCTACTTCTTCATTATGTACAACCTCACAGCAGATGCAGATCTAGGTGGTGAAAGCGTAGGAGTTACAAAGCCTGGAAATCTACGACTGAAGGTATCATTTGAGTCACCTTTGAAGAAAACAATTACTTGTCTCATTTATGCTATCTATGATAGCAAAGTTGAGATAACAAGAATGAGAGACGTGACTGTCAGCTATCAGAGATGAGTAACTTAAGCAGCATAGAAATCTTGAGGAAAATGAGGAAAGCTCATACCTACTCCAAGACAATATTTCTCAATGTCTTTTCTAGAGATAATTTACCTGATTCAATTTCTTTCTATCCTTGTTCCCTTATCATCAATACGGATACCAACAATCTTCCCGGAAAACATTGGATTGCTGTATACATCAATCGTTATAAAGTGGCCGAATATTTTGACTCTCTTAATCAACCTCGTTTACATGATATCGCATTATGGATGAACAGGTTCTCCTGGACTGTTAGGAAAGTGACATCGTTCCCACTTCAAAGTAATACATCTCTAATGTGCGGTGGCTATGTACTCTATTTTGTCAACGAGAGACCATTGAAAAATAACTGTAAAAGTGCTTTAGAACTATTTTCAAAAAACTGTGATAAAAATGATGTAATTCTTACTAAATATGTCGAAACAGTTTTGAAATAAAGTTTTATGTTGTATCATTAACTTGCTCTCTTTTTTCCAAAACACGGGTTTATAAGGAAAACAAAAACATGTTCATATTTCATTATCTATTCACATATATACAAAATCTACAATTTGGTTTTCATGAAACATTTTTTCAAAGCACATATGATGGGAGGCACATCACTTACGTCTTTAATGCCGGTCATCACAATCTTTCCATTATGGAACACATGAACTTGATATGGATGCCAGTTAGTCAATTGAGCTGCTGGAAATAACTCCACTTCATAAGTTAGATTATGTGATGATGTAACTTTACGGAAGTCATAGTGATAGTGCAATTCACATAACACGGTCATTGTCTTCACTTTCCAATCACATAATGAATCACCAAGTAAATGTTCCAAAGTAAAGTGTAGATATGAGAGATCACCCTCCATGACCCTTCCAATACATTGGATTGTTCCATTTGTAAAGAATAGGATAGTGAGAGATTTATCCTTCCTCTGAATCCTCCATGTTAACATTGAGGGTCTTCCAAGATGTAAGCTCGTTGTCGGCTTCAATTTGCGTTCTATCAGCAACCATTGTTTTCGGTTGGGTATATTCCTCTCGATATCTTGTAGATTGAGTTTTGAGTTTGCTTTTGTAGTTAACATACGATTTACAACTTCCAACCGTTTGATGCCCTCCATCTTTAATGAATGACGTTATCTGTGGTAGTATCTCCCTTGTAAAGGTTTCCCATGTGACGTCACTGAAACGAAAAAATCGATATTCAACATCTTCTCGCTTTGGTGGGCAGACGTATAGTTTGGCTGTTGACTCACACTTTATCCATACCTTGTCATCGAGAGGAATCTTGATCCGAGTCTTATGGTTGCCAATGAGATCAACGAAGTCTTTCAGTGAAGGCAATGTGTCAATATTAATGCAAACGCCACGATGTTTTCGAACACTATTTGCTATTGAATGACGAAATGCTATTCTTTCAGAATTTGTTATGTGAACGTTTTGTACGTCACTAAGTTTCCATGTTCTTATGTAATGAGGCATGTTCCGAAAGCTATGTTTCAAATTTGAGTTTAATGTTTGCCTAAAGTTTGTTATTTTATTAGCTGAACATATCGGAATGATGTTGAGTACAAATTCTTCACATATTCATTCACATTAGGACTACCTATTTATTAGTAATCATTTCTACATATCGGAAAGATGTAGAAATTTCAAGTTAGTAAGACTACTTATGTATTAGTAAGTGTTGCTACATGTCGGAAGATGCAGCAATCGCAAGATCTATTACAAGTGGAATATTGTATTGTTTTTATTTAGACTTATTCTACATCACCTGTGACAGGAAGGCATCTCCTTCTCTTTGACGGTGGGGGAAGACCTAGGCTGTAATGTCCATATGGTAATGATAAATTTTTATCCAGCTAACAGCGCTTATCCTCCCAAAGTGAACGACCTCGCTTCCTAAATGATTTTGTGCTAACTATGTGATTTTTTGAATTTATAATTGTCATATCTTCAGTTGTATAATTCTCACTATAATAGACACTCTTATAGTCATTATGTTTCAATTTTTTAACTGCTGCTCTCTGAATTCCTTTTGCACGTTTGATGCTATGATTCGTAGAGTCTAGATATTTCATTGAATACATTTTCGGTTTTAGTAGGATCATTTCCTCAAGCAACTTTCCAGCACACTCATCCTTAAAACAACCTAATCTAGCTTTGTTTGTAGTTGAGCATAGTCGGTGATGACTGTCATAGTTTGATGAGTCAAACTTTTCACCGAAGTATAGACGTATATCTTCCAGACGGACAGATGGTGATGTGTATAAACATAAGAAGAAACTGTCGGTATCACCTCCACAAAGCCGCGTTCTATTTATCAGTGGACATCCTTTTAGATCATTGTAATATAATTGATACATTTCCAACTTACTATAGTCAAGTACTGCTTGACCAACATATATTAATTTATTTAAAACTATTGAAGGTTTGTACATTTCCATACCAACCAGATCTTCATCAAATATTTTGTGTTGAACATATGGAGGATGATTTGACAATTTCAGTAGTTGTTTCTCATTGTTGACTAGTTTAAATTTTTTCCTTCTCCTTACATTTTCCATTGTTTTACCATATAAAGAATTATTTTTCAATTTGTAGAATGACTTTTCGAAGTCAGTGCTTGATTGAGCCCTTTTTTGAGAGTTCATATCAATGTATGTTTTTAACCAACGGTTTTGTGTGAATCTTATGCCACTATGAATCTTCTTGATTCTCATGCCCATGGTCAAATAAAATTTTAAAATTGAGTAGTGGACTACATAATTTTCCCTATCAAATTGATGGAGCAGAAGTTTCTTGATAGAAGAAAAATGTGTATTTGGTCTTACTTTTTCATATAGTGTGAAAACATTCTCTTTTCAATCATCTGCATTTCTGGAGCTAATGGGAAATCCGCAGTGTCATCATGAATGCCTGCAGGATACTCTAAATCTAAATCAAAAATGTAGCCGATTTCACCATCATCATCTATATTTTGAACATTTTCTTCATTTAAAAAAATTATCTAATTCACTTTCATTCAACCATTTCAAATTTGAGTTGGGTAGGTTCCTACTGAGTGAAGAACCGTAAAGGTTATTAACATCTAAGTAGGTCAAATGTCGACTTTCATGTGTATTATTTCTTAATTCTTCAATGCGTGCACGCGCTCGATGAATGTTGGTGAAAGTCATACCCCCTCTAATTCCTCGTTCAAATAGATTGCACATATTTTCATCTTGTTTGTAGTGTGGGGGATCATTGGAAGAGAAATTTAGTGCTGAGGTAAAGCTAAGATGTGGGAGACTGACAAAATGTACAGGATCGACTTCATCCTCACGTTGACTCAATGCTCTAAACACTTCAAATATGTCTGCCAACAATAAAACATCTAACTTCAGATATGCCAGCATGTAATCACCAAATGTGCTACAATTAAATTCAATCCCTGCCTTGTTAGCGTGTTCATATTCACTATCGGAAAAGTGCTCACGAGTAAGATCATTATAGAATTCAAATTGTGGTGGTACACAGTCTTCCGTCAACGTGTTTAAGTTTTTGAAGTATGAATATGGAAACACTCCCTTCTGATATAATACATCATCACTTAATTGTGGAAATTCTACCCTTAATGTCTCTACATGCCCATACGTTTGCAAGCCCTTGGCTAATTCACTCAAGGATGCACTTAGAAATTGATATGAGTCTAAGAATTTTAGTTTAAAGTATTCTGTCTTCCCTTTGTATTCATTTACAGGGACACTGGCGGATAAAGTTATATATTTTTCAGCAGTTGCTGCTACAACATCTAATTTCCAAGATTTCATTCTTCCAATCGCTTTATAGCAAACGATGTGACTATCATAATTTTTAAAATTGTGGAAAAATATGGGGAGCTCCCGTCTGTTAAGTCTTAACCGGAGATTGTATTTCCTACATAATGTTTGCCTATATCGTCCGGTGATATGATCATGATCACGAACTTTTATGACTTCATCGCTGAATTTCGATTTACATTTGTTGCAACATTCTGCATTCTCATGGCTTGCTTTTTCATCCGCTTACAATGCCATTGGCTGCCTAGTTATTGCACATTGGTTGTCATATAAGTCTTGGGCCACAGTTTCTAAGTGGTGCAAGAAACTAATAATGCAATTTTCTCCCTTAAAGAGGTAATACTTGTTTTCAAATTTCGATTGAAGGGCATTATGCCAGCCATGATAAGCTCCAATGGCCGCAGGTTTATGTATTTTATTATCAATGTCGCACTCTATATCTGCATAAATTACTAAAGGAGGACTTAGCTGATATTCCATGCTACTTGTTAGTACTTTTAGATCTGACGGCATTTTTTCTATTTGTGCTTTTCCTCGAATGCAAAACTGGAAGTGTCGTTCTAGTGTTGTCTTATATGTGAATGACTGAGTGCATCTTTCGCAGAAGTATTTATGTCTTTTTAAAGTTCTCCTATACAATCTTGTCAGCTTTGGAATTCCACAATAGTGTGCTGCTCCATTGTTTAGAATTAGCAAAATATTAACCGTTTGCCTACCAGTAAAGTTACTATTGTAACGAACACCTTTGAGTCCATTTTCATAAAAGTGAATGTTAATTTAAAATATCATTATTTTGGAATATCTTTGATTGATACTGGTGTGGAAATGCCTTCCATATTTAGCTCAGATGTCCACTTACTGTATGATTTTACTTCATTCCTTGAATAAGGTACTTCATTATAATGCAATATTCATTAAACTGCATATAGGAAGCAATCATTTGCATTTGAATTAACATTAATGACAGCTCTAGAGTTTTTTAACTTCTTTGGTAGAGAAAATGATTGTCCACCTGAAAGTATTGGACTTGTTATTACATTGAACTCTATATTTTGTACATCATCTATAATCCAATTGCTACCCTTTTTTGTGAAGGCTTCAATATGATTTATTAGACTATTTAAATGATCCTGAAACCAAGCATCATAGTCATAAATATAGTTTGAGGATGATGAGGTAAAGTGTGCGAGAAAAGTTTCTTCTTCTTGAGGATTAGAACGGACATAACGAATTTGTGCAATCAGACGACCGCGCAATTGATAGCTCCTTAGTAAGTCAGACACTAAATTCCCTAACATGGAATGCATGCTTTCTAAGAATAATGTTATGTCCACAGTAGGTGTTGTTGGCGTGATATCATACACACGTGCATGGCCATTGAGTGCGCTTTCGCTGAGACTAACAGTTCCATAGTTATTATGCATATTCATCTCACTATTTGTATTATGTACATTCATATGCTGTCGAAATCTACTTATAGAGTTATGCGTTTTGCCACATCGAGAGTAGTATTGCATAAAGGTTTGAATGTTAGTTGAAGCGCTGGTTGTTGGCTTAGAAGTAGATCTATTTTGATTATTTGAATTTGACTCTGTTATGCTATCATTCGGTTTATTATTGCATACAAGTTTATGCCTCTTAAGATTATCTATCCTATTCGTCTTATATGGACACTTGCTACATTGATACGTTTTTCCTAACTTACAAAATTTTTCATGACGTTCCAAATTGCTTATGAGAGTGAACACTTTTCCACACTTGGTACAGACAACCATGATTATTGATGAGGATTGAAATTAGCAGGCCCTTAAATACATCTACCATCTAATTACGTCAGCGTCATCACCAGCCAATACCATATGTTCCGATCTGTTGTAAAGAGAAAACACATACAATTTCAACAGTTATTTTTTTCAAAATAGAAGAAAATAGAAGTCAAAGTAATGAAGTTAAAGTTTGATGCATTTGACAATGCCACTATGGTAGAGTTTTAGGTGACTGCAGTTGTCACTACAGCCACCCAAATCGTCCATCCTCGTAAGGCGCACTTTTCTGATCCCATTTTGGGAACACTCGAGGTGAACAAGCGTTTCTTTATTATGCTGTTGGCTGGTGGTTACTTGGGAGGCCAACAGGAGGTTTGATTGAGTAATATTTCTTAGAGACTCAATCAAACCTCTATTGTCCTCCTTCAACTTCACCTCGCGGGCCTCAACCTCCTTTAGGCGCTCTTGACAACGTCGTAGTTGTACCTCAACGTCATCTTCTACTGTCGCGTCGAGATTGACATTGTACCGCCGAACAGGGAGAGGAGCTGGAGGTGCGGGCACAGCAGCGTGAGGGGAAGGACCTGCGGCTAGGATCAGAGAGGAAGGAGCTGCGGCTGAGATCGCAGAGGAAGGACGCAGTGGAGATAGCGGAGCCAGTGTCATCACCGGTGATAAAGGAAGGCGCACACTCCAGCTCGGAGAAGCCCGGATGTGGCTGAATGACACCTCCTCCTGAAATGCACACATCGCGGAGTCCTGTAATCGAAAGAAACAATTGTTTATCAACTATTTAGCATTTTACCATTGATGAGATACAAAAGTGAATTTCTCTCACCTCCGGCTGGATTGTGACCTTCTGACCGGATCCAATCTCTCTCTCACGGGGCAACGAGTCATTCTAAAAGATAAATTAATCCATTACAAATAGAAAACATTAGTAGTAAAGTGAGTTTCGAAACATATTTTAATAGAAAATTCTGTAATCATGCAGTTGACCAACTTTGATACTTACACTTGTAACAGGATCATCATCCTCATCGGAAGAAGATGTCGGGGAAGAAGTCGCTGACGACGTTTCCTCATCAGATGAAGTCGCTGACGAGGTTTCATCGTCCTCTGATGACGACTCCCGAATCGAATACGGTTTTTCTTCATTGTCTTCTACCGACGTACTCGTCGCTGGCGTCGATAGGAAACTTCGATGCTTCCTGAGGGACAGCCATCGCACAACCTGCAGCGAAAAATAAGATAACATGTTCGCAACTCATTGAGAAGCATACATGTTCTTGGAAATACTTCATGCATTGAGAAATATTATTGACAAATAACTAAACAATGACACTTACGGGACTTGGAAGGCACTTCTTCTCCGGTGTAGGCAAACGGGGTATACTGTTCACACCTGTAAACAGCTGAAGAAAAGATCATATTCAATTTCACATAAGGAGCTAATGAATAACTTTAATACTTACATTTCTCAAGCATTCAGCCGCTTTCTCCTCTTCAAAACTGACACAAGTCTGTTGAGGCAACTCACTCTGAAATGTTATGACAATGTTGAAATACTTTTTACATGGTAGAATAATTAACGGAGTAAATGTATTCTCACATTTTTAGTGACAATCTTTTTTTGAATTAAGACCTTGGTCTTCTTAGGAGGAGGCATCTCATCATTATCCTGAAATGTTTAAACGATATATTTTTTATGCATAATGGACCAATAATTAATTTATTCGGTTTTAAGAAGCTATCCTTTGAAGGTATTATGTAGGATTGACAGAACTAACCTCAAAATCACTTAAAGTGTCATCGATGAACTGTCGTGACATGGGGGCTTTCTTTGGGACTCGGGACTTAATGGGTTTCTTTATTTCGGTATGCTCCTCCACCTGTGAAAGGACACCTTCCATCGGCCTCTCCTTGTTAAATAATCGCTCCAACCTCCTCTTTTCAGCCTTTGAGGTGACGTTGATGCCCTTCCTCCCATTTTGCTGAGCACAAGGTGTGTGCTTTTCAGTGAATGCCTTAGAGGCTTCGGTATCTACCTTTTCATCGCTCCGTTTATAGGACTTGCAAGTTTGGCAGTACAGATACGTACAGTCACTTTTGAAGAGGCAGTTCTTGTGACCGCTCTTATTAGCATGACGAACGGGCAATTGACAAGTTTCACAGAAGTGAAAAATTAGGCGCTGTCGTGCAAGACTCTCTTCTCGGACCATCTCTATAGAGGAAAAAAATTTGATTATAATTTTATCTCTTATTAAATGAGAATTCATTTATATATCATCAACAAAACTCTATGAAGTACTACCTTGATATTGAATAAATCTTAGAAAGAATTAAAATCTGAAGTTGAAATTGAGACCGAAAGTCGAAAGTTTAATTTTCATTCGAAAACGGTTTGCTCATAGAAAGAGTTGAAATTTGCAAGTAGCTGTCTTGAAATTATCTAATTTCGAAATTAATTTAATGGAATGAAAGTGAAATTTCGAAAATTTCAACCAATCCTCAATTTGTTCAATTAAACAAGCTTGAATTTTATACATCTGTTAGCAGATGACAGACTGAATATCTAAAATGGATGAAGGCTTTATTTAGGTATCTTTTTATTTATTTACAAACTGTGAAAATCTTGTTGATTCAAATACACTTACATTTAAACTGATATATTCTTGTCTCTCGCTCAATGACTTAATATAGGATGAAAAATAAAAAAAACATGGTTAATAATGTAACATAAAGTGTTCCTATCCTAAAACCCAAGCTTCTATATTTAAAGCTATTTGGTTATAAGAACTTAATAATGTTCCTACTCCCGAAAATCCTATAAAGTAGCACAACATGACAATGAAACTCACTTCAGAATTGTAATATGAATCGGAGAACGAAGGAACGAAGAACGACGTCTGCTATGAACACTGAATAATTCAAAAATGAGTGAAGATCTGATGTGTGCAAGTTCTTTATATATGAAATTGACAGAGCAACTATGAACAAGGACTTTATGACATCACATCATCGCATTAGTACAGTTAAACAAAATTGATAACTCAAACAAGAATTGGAGCAGCTGGTTTAATTTTAACCTTAGAAATGGAAGTGCCATCATATGTGTTGAAAGATTTCTACATGTAAACAGTAGAGTGAATTGAAAGTAATATGAACTGATGGACTGATATATTATTTTAATATACATGTTATTATTAATAGTCATATAATGATTCATATTTGAAGATATAAAACGTGTGATTTGAATAGAGCATTAAAATTCGAATTAAGCGCTAAATTTCGAAAAATCAAATTTCGCGCCAAAATTCGAATAATCAAATTTAAAGACTTTTTCGAAAATTCGAATTTCGCGCCAAAATTCAAATAATCAAATTAAAATACTAGAAGGTTAGGGTTCAGGGTTAAGGGTTAAGGTTAGGGTTAGGGTTAGGGAAGCAAGAGGAGTATCTATGGCACCCGGAACCCATGGGTAAATAAATTTTCGAGTGCGCTTCGCGCACAAGAAAATTTATTTACCCTATAATCCGAAAAATTACGAGGGCGCGAAGCGCCAGAGAAATTTTGAGGCTCCCCCGCCGTGTATGAAGTGTATGAAGGTCAAAGGTCAAGGTCAGGTCTAAGGTCAAGGTCAAGTGTAGAGGTTTGTATATTATGGTCATTTTTAGTTGTAAAACTGTAACTTTGAAAATTTGTAAACTTAGTCATTTTTGTAAAAAAACTTAGAATTTTTCAAGTTGCATACAGATGCATACAACTAGGATTTTCTCATCAAATGGGTACATACAATATATCATTCGAATGCTCTTTTCATTCTGATTCTAATGGTGTATTGTATGACACATGCATGACATATAACTAGAGAGCTACATACCTTTAAAGAATGGGCTAAAAACTTAGTGAATTTATGAATCTAACATTTGTCTGCTTGCATACAGTTGCATACAACTAGGATTTTCCCATTGAATAGGTACATACCTTATATCATTCGAATGGTCTTTTCATTCTCATTCTTGTGGTGTCGTGTATGACACATGCATGATGTCATCCTGGACTGCTACAAGCATTTTGAAAATTACAACATAACTGTTTCTTTAATAAGTTATATGTTCCTATTTATTTCAAGTTGAAGTCTTCATATTTGATTTTTTGTTTCAATTCAGTTATTGAACATCATTAATTGTAGATAGTTATTCCCCTTTCCCATTCAGACCTTAATTGAAGACCGATTTGTGAAATGATATATATACAAATGTTCATATATACAAATGAATATTTGATGAATAGATTAAAAAACACACTAAATGTCATCAAGGTAAGGAAATGGTACAAGTTTTTTCAAGTCCACTTGCACATGGATCCTGGTCTTCTTGGGCGCACAGGGACAGCGACGTGGTGTGTCAAGGTCGATGATTGAAAATTCGAGAGCGGTTGTGAGGTTCAGCTCGTTCGGCTCCATTCGCATGAAGACCCTTTTGTTGTGGTACTTTTTCGGCGCGTTCTTCACTTTGACAGTGACCCTTCCATATAGTGGCGTTCGCATGGACTTTTTATTCATATGCCGCATCGTCTCGACTGATACGTCACTATCATCACTCGAGTAGTCGGGCGATGCAGGGGCTTGGGTGAACACCACCGGCTCGTTTAGTGTTGTAGATCGCTCCATCGGAGATTGGGGATGTGTATTGGTACGTTCCATTGGCGATTGAGGTGAAGTGGTACGATCAGCAGTACCGTTCTCAACTGCAGCTTCCTGTTTGCGATCCATAATGACTTCTAGATTTAAAATAATTGTAACTTGTAAACGTGAGGATTAGAACCTTTGATAAGAATTGGTACAAACCTCGGACTTATATACTTTTTAAACAAAGGAAATCCTAACAGCCAATCGGAGAGGTACCGAACTTCCCTAAAGACTATATAACTAAATAAAGAATGTCATTGTTCCAAACTGTTAAGTACTTATCCTCAACGTTCCATAACAAGAACCATGTCCTCAAAACCTTTATTCTATTTTCAAAATGACAGCCAAGTCATTATGGGAGGTCAGTTGGATATGACCGTGCATCTCTGTTGCGGCTACAAAGTGGCCTTTCGGAAAACTTTAACTGTGACAGCACTTCAAAGGTGGAGTGGACTACCAGTGAAGTGTCCGGTACACGAGTGTGAGCATGACTTCACCAACAATCAGACATTTCATCAATGGTGTGATGACTTCCTAAAGATCATGGAGTCGCCTGAGGGACGTGATCTGTACCCATCATTTATTTTTCATGCTTAAATTAAACTTGCATTGTAAATCTCTTGTCTTTTTCACTTTAAACATAGTTCTGGAATTGGTTTTCTTATTGGGGAGCAACTAAATCATAGCTGCACAGTAAAGTTTCACATCTAAATAGTGCTACATTTAAAATAATTGTCACAATAGTCGCAATTGAGCAAACCCATTCAAAATCAAACAACGGACGTCTATCGGTACGTACCCAAGTACTCAGTACCAAATCACACAAGTTCGATTATAGACGTTCCGAAACACAGTGTACTCAACCGAGTGTACCAAACACATGCACCTATCCAGTAAAACAGAAGTCATACATGTTCCTATTCATAACACTGAATTATACATGTACCTATCCATGTTCCTATTCATAACACTGAATTATACATGTACCTATCCATGTTCCTATTCATAACACTGAATTTTACATGTACCCATCCATGTACCTATCCCTCGCAAGTAGGGCACAGTTTTCACTACTTTCGTAACTGACATTTTCTCTTCGCTCAGTTGTGTGTTGTACAGTGTACATAAAAAAGTCGCTATAAAATTACTGGCGCCAATTGGAAAAGCTCTTATTTCGACAGCTCAATGAACTTGCTAGAACTAGCATTATTTTTGCTACCAATGCTAATTGTAATTAGCTTGCGACTTTGGAAAGATTATTTTGATTATGCCAATTGTTAGGAAGCAGGGCTTTGCTTTCCACCCTCATCCATTTCCATTTTTGAGATATCCTGCCCCTAATTTGATACTCAACGAAAGTTGACTGACGTCATTCTAGCGTGTTTTTTGCGGCAGTTTGCTTCTTGAAACTTCAACTTATCGCCGATGGAAAAGATAATTATCAAAATTTTCGGATGACGTGTATAATGATCATTGATTATGCGAAAAACAAGTTGATGTAGCATCTAAAGTGTTGCTCGTTCATGGGAAAATGATTAAATTAAAAACGTCTCTCACAAAATATTACAAAATTAATTATTCAATTATTGCCTAAATGATCGTGACTCAATTTCCCATCGAAAATATAAAAAATATGCTCAGCTTCTTTATGTTTTTGCAGGTGACTCATCACCTTGTATTGTTTGAAATGGATTCAAACTAGCGTAGACATATGCATACTTGAAACTATGAGGGCCTACATGCTTAAGTCTATACTCAATATTTTTACAATTGTCATGCATTTCTTTGTGGATTTTTTTTAATGATTCCGCCATTTAGTGGACGTCAAGCCGGGTTAAGAAAATTTTAACAAAATCCTGTTGGAATAGATCATCTGAAGAAATCGATTTCATGTATAAAACAACCTTGCACCATCTATTTCAGAGACTATTTTGAAATTCCTAGCGCGAGCAAAATCAGAAAAATTCAGTCAGATTGATATTATCTATGCACATGTACTTGTTTCCACCATAAATTTCAACATAGGTCTACACCACACTGTAAAACAACACCTCCTAAAGCGAGCTGAATCACCTCCTAAAACCAGACACTATTCGTAACTAATAAAAAAATCCTAAAGCATGCGCCTTTTAGAAGGCTAGCCTCTCACGTCCCAAAACATTTTTTCAATGACATTTTCTACTTTTCCCTTATGACAATGCATACTACTATCTTTATTTAGCAATAGACGGGTTACGCATCAATATTTATTGCAGACAAAGCTCTCATTATATTCATTTAATATTTATCTCTTGCTTCACAAACAACCCTCTGAAGAAATAAGAACCCTTTAACCACTGTAGTATTGTTATGCAAGAAAACATGACATAAGTGTTGTACTTTAAAGTACAATTCGAATACATGAAACAATTTATAAAATTTAATATATTTATTAATAATTAACAATAATTAGTAATATATTTATTTTATAAAGCAAATTTGTAAAATTGACACCCGGTACCAAAATGAATGCAATCACAGGTCTATTGATGAAACAGATACAGCGAAATTTCATATACACATGTACAATGAAAATTTTGGCCTGACCACGCAATTTTTGGTGACAAAAATACAAATGCTGCATAATATAATCAGTGTCTGGACAGTATAAAATGTCAGAAACATGTAGGATATTTATTATAGAATTATGTGGATAAAAGCATGTGTGAAATCGCAGATCAACAGTTGCAATAAAGATAAAGTAACAAATTGTCTCAAGATGCGAATATCGAATAACAATCAAATGCTAGATATGCAAGTCAATCTCTATTATTTTCAAGTAAATTACGATCTAAACTAACAGATATTGCAGCTCTAAAACATCATGGAAAACATCAAGAAATAATTATAGAAAGATAAAAACTACAGAATTCAAAGTACAAACAAAATGGTACAAACAAAAATTCACAGAGTTTTGCACTGATCTTGATGAAGATGTGACTCTCACGAAGAAGACCTTCCAGCAGTTTTTACGGTGGTCAAGTACTGTCGATTGCGTTGTAGATTATACGTATGAAACAAGACTGCATGTACCATGATGGTATAGATCCATCATCAAAGCACAATTCCCATACCATTCCACTCAATGGTATAATTTCCATCCGCCAAAGCACCTATTCAATATTTGGACACTACATATTTGTATTCACTGATATTCAACTCGAAATGATTGCTGAAAAGAAAAAGGAATTTTAGTTGAGAACTATGGAGTGAAAGGTAAGAAATAATTAACTTTAAGATACAAGAATGTCAGATCTACATGTTACATGGAGCATGCTGAACAAATTATGATTCCTTCAAATATTCGAAGTTTTTGATTTGTCTGATAATTCAAAAAAATAGAATTTCTTCTAAACATGCATACACGGAGCATATCGTGTTTTTTTGAATTATTTTTATTACGCTATTTTGATATACGCCTAGATAATGTAATTTATCAATGCTGTATTGAATACAAGCACATGTACTTTGATAAAATGACTGAAACCTCTTGTTGCAGAAAATTGGCTCCTTTCTTAGTTATTCGATGTTCTACAGATTATGGAAATTAACGAGTTTCAGATCTCCAAAAAAACATAATATATGCTAATAATCCATATTCACAAGTACTAACTTTCGTTTGGAAGTTCTAATACAATACTGCACATGTTTCTTATTGGTTCTCCCACTTCAGACAGCAGGCGCTGTCTTGCAAACTGCTAAGTGACAACAAGTTGCCGCACTTATTAATCAGATGAAAACTATATGAGCGTCACAAGTAGTAAGCAAGTGACAAACACTCGACCGGCGCCCCCCCCCTCTGGAACGGTAGAGTGTCGTGGTCGGCCGCCGTGGTGCTTCGGGTCTGAGTCCCCCCCCCTCTGGAACGACAGAGGTTGTGGTCTGTCGTGGTGTGCCGGCCAGGTTGGTTCACGTTCACAACATGTTCGCTGACTCCCCCCCCCTCTGCAACGACAGAGTGTGAGACTCGGGTGAGTTGGTCCGACCGCCTGGTTGAAGTGGGCGACCGTCCAGGTTGACGTGGGCGACCGTCTAGGTTGACGTGGGCGACCGTCCAGGTTGACGTGGGCGACCGTCTAGGTTGTCGTGGATGGTGAAATGGCTGCCAGATTCGGATTGAGCGTAAAATTCTGCATCGGTAGGGTGAGTTTCAAGGCAATCGGCGAGAAAAAATTTTTCTTCAAAATTTTAACAGAGTTAGAATTTGGGACGTTTTGGTCTGTAGCGCCCAAACGAAGCATCCGATGAGAAAACGGAGGCCAGATTCGGATTCAGCGTGAAATTCTGCATCGGTATGGTGAGTTTCAAGTCAATCGGAGAGAAAAATTTTCGCTGACGTCCCCCCCCCTCTGGACAGCTTGCTTCGATTTTGGCTTCTAGTGGACGGATTTTGTCGTGCGATAGCTCGTTTGAAAGCTAAGAGTGAGACAAATTCAGTGAAAGAATCGGCTTGTTCCTATCTGTCTTCGTTCAAAAGTTAGAGCGGTTACAAGATTTTAGGTCGGAGCTCGCTCACCTGAAAAAATCCTAAGTGTCAGAGTGGCTTTGTATGGGTAAAAATTTGAAAATTTTCCAAAGTGTGGAATTTCGACCTGGGACCGTCACCAAAACATTTTTCATCAAATTTTGAAATTTCACTGACGTCCCCCCCCCTCTTATCGATTGCATATTCACAGGGTATATAAGAACGGGATCGGGAGAGGAATTTCACTAAGTTGAGAAACTGACTACAGGTAAGTCGTTTCTCTTGAGGTCCGATATCGGACTTCTGACTTTACATTGCTGATATCAGCTAAGGTGTCAGACTTATAGGTTAGTCAGTATAGCATGACTGACCATTTGATGATAGTAGGCCGAAATCTTCAAACGGCTATAACTTTGCTTCTACAAGTCCTTTAGACTTGATTCAAAAAACATTCGACAGCGTTTGCTATGCTGAAGGTGACAGACTACTTATAAACGTTTTATGGGTAGTACTAAAATACTGAAAAATTTAAATTCATATTTAATGATAATAATTAAAGTTTTTGAATAAAAAGCAGTCGTTTATGAGTCTCTGTGACTTGGGTCGTTTCCTCTTGTAAATAACTCCACCGGTTTTCATGTCAAAACTGGGGCCCGGATACCAACACAGTGATATGACGCACGCTCTGTCCGATCGAGGTTGGATTTGTGGGTCGAGGCCTTGGAGCTGGGATAAGATCCCCTCTGAGTAATGCCTGTAACGGATTCAAGAGCTTAACACCCAAACGGTTGCTGACTTGCTATCAAATGTTTGGTGACTTAGTCTTTCAATGCATATCAGCAAGTAGTATCCTATAAACACTTGCTATCAAATTTTACTCTATCTTTACAGAATTATCATGACAAAACCGAATAACGCAAAGATGTTGGTTGGCAAGTGTAGTTGTGGCAAGATTGCCAGAGGTAGCGAACTGAAGAAACATTTAAAAGAAAAAGAGGGGACGATGGGCCATGAGAGGAAAGTGATGTTGAGGTTGTGTGTGTCTTGTCGGAAATGTGTGATGGGGGATGAGAAGGAATTTATGAAGGCGCATTTGCAGTGTGAGAGTGGGAACATCGGAGAGAAGGGGTTCAAGGCATGGTTTGAGGGAGAGTTGTTGGAAAGGGAAGAGGTGAGAAAGGCGGTGGCAACGATTCAGGACGTGATTGGGGAGAAAGTGGTGAGGAATGCGAGTGATGTGATTTCGAGTGATGGGAGTTCGAGTGAGGAAGTTGAGTTGAGAGCGAAAATGAAGAAGAAGAAGGATGATGTTGATTTGGATGCGGTGATGGAAGATTTGTTTGGGGACATAGCGGATTTGAAGGAAGAGTGGGAGGGGGAGGAAGTGGCTAAGCCGATGGCAGCGTCATCGCCACGGCAGCAAGAGGCGTATGATACGGAGGTATTTGTGAGAATGAAGGATCGTGTGATGGTTTTGGAAAGTAATAATAGAAAAGTTTTGAAGGAGAATGAAGAGCTGAAGGTGAAGGTTGAGGGGTATAGGGCAACGAGAGAAGAGTTGGAGAGCTTGAGAAAGAAGGAGAAGGAATGGATGGCGGAAAGGAGCGAGTTGATGAGGAAGGCAGGTTTGGTGGAGAGTTTGCAGGCGAGTGTGTCGAGGAAGGATGAAGAGATAGAGCGGATGCGAAGCGTGGTGAAGGAGACGGAGGAGGTGAAGGTTATTAATAAGAGGTTGACGGGTGAAGTGGAGCGACTGCATGAGCGTTTGAAGTGTCGAAAAAGGAGAGTGTATGACGTCCATCTTCCCCTCTTTGAGAATAATGTATGCGACGCCCCAACCATCACCGATGACCCCAACGTGACCCAACAGTGTTATGAGGGCGACGGAGTCCGATGTCTCCACATGAGTATGGACATTACCGGTCAGCTTGAAGACTTCGTCGTCCGAAAAGTTCGGAAGAAAGTTCCCAGTAAGCTTCCTCAACATGATCATTTTTGTAGCTCATCTAATCTCCTATTCTTTTTCTTTCAGAGTTTTTGCAGAAGTGAGAGGAGTGTCGGTGGACGGAGAACGACCCATGGGCTCTTTTAAGGGCCAACCTTCTAATGCAGCTAAAGCGGTCCCAAGCCCGCCACATATCCTCGGATATGGAATGCAGAGGGGAAGAAAAATAATGAATGGAATGAAATGGGAGGACACTCACGCGCCACACGCAACATAACACACTTCTCTCTTCCGTAGTCTAACAAGCTCTTTACACATGGATCGCAGTCGATTGCTATCCCTGTATCAGAAGTGTAAGCTATCTTAATTTATTTGACACTATTTCATCTATCATCATCGTCCATATGAAATGTTTTAAGATTTACAAGTTAGACTAAGCGTGCTACTATTTCCAAATGAAAAAGTATACATGGTTAAATCATCCACTTAACCCCATCCGTAGTCTAACAAGCTCTTTACACATGGATCGCAGTCGATTGCTATCCCTGTATCAGAAGTGTAAGCTATCTTAATTTTATTTGACACTATTTCATCTATCATCATCGTCCATATGAAATGTTTTAAGATTTACAAGTTAGACTAAGCGTGCTACTATTTCCAAATGAAAATGTATACATGGTTAAATCATCCACTGAAGCCCCATTCAAGTACGTCAGTATGAAAGCAAAGATAATATGAAGTAAAAATTTATTATGGCATGCATTTCAAAAGGTCTTCATCGTCAATATCGTCCCAGAGTCTGGCTTCACATAGATAACAAAAACAGTTCAGTTGCTTTAATCGTTCTTCCACTGCGAGCCTCACTTTATCAATATACTCCCACTCTGCCATAGTTCGTGGCTGGGAGTTAGGGGTGTACCACTCCCATAATTGGTGGAGGAATTTCGTGCTGGTGATCTCCATCACATCGTCAGTATCGTACTGGAGATACTTCCACCTCACGCCTGTTAAGTCGGGACACTCCTTCTCACATACACTCTCCTCTTCCTCGTCCGCTGGTAATGATAACTTTCGTATATTGTCCAGTCGGTACACCTTCTCCACCTTCGCCTTTCTTGGTGCATTTGGTGTAACGAGCGCCTTTGGTGTTGAGCATGGAGAAGAGAATTTTGTGTTTGATGTTGTTGGAGGGCTTGTCATGTTGACTGTGAATAATGACTTTGAAATGTTTTCTAATTCTTAAGTATACACAAGCAGCCAATCAGAATGAACATCCAATGAATGAAGAGAATGAAAGTATATAAGCAAAGTGACATCCGTATCATTTCACTCTGTCTTTGAGACGCATAAGTGAACTGTTCTCTGACGAATTCTGTATTTGAGGCGTACAAGTGAACTGCTCTTTAGTGAATTCCAAATTTGAGTGAAGTCTCTATCTTGTTGAAGTATCAAGCTTAAACATAATTTCGTTCAAATGGTAAGTTGAAAATTTCCTCTCTCATCTCCCTCAAACGTGTGGCTAATAGCATCTTCCTCAATTTCAGGCATCAACTTCATCACCAACACCCTCCCTTCTCGAGGAAAGTTTAGAGTTGTTGAGTCAAGGTAGGTTGTAACAATACACTGAGACTTGAACAGAGATGAAAGAATGATTTCTCTTTCAGGTGATACCAGTTCCATCTCGTGCGAGTCCATGTCAACATTGTCGCGGGAATGCGACGATCGGCAATGTGCTGACTGTGGACACATCTTCACGAGGAAGCGTGATCTCATCCGACACATCAAGCGAGGTGTTTGTAGACCTAAGCCGGCATCAATCTCCGAAGGTAGGGATGAATCTGTTAACGATGTCTCCTTTTCTTGCGATTTATGCATTCAGTCTTTCGAGACACGTTTTGAACTATCTTCGCACAGACTTCAACATACACACACGAACGATACCTACACCAACGGTACCTCCTCTATCCGACTCACTGAGGTGTCCATAAATAATTTAGTGAGGAACTACCAGATGGACTCCTCAGAAACCATTGCTAACTTTGAGGAATGGTTTCATCAAAATTCATCATTGATAGAAGCGCTCTTCAACAATTTAGACAATTTTAGAATGAAGGCGCTCATCTATCTTAAAATAAAATATGTAAAAATCGACCACCATACTGGACAAATAATAGAGAGGTTGGAGTTTCACATACCCTCCTCTCCTGCAACCGAAGTTGTAGACTGTGAGTCTTGGATAAATTTTCATATCCAAGGGTTAAAATTAAATATAGATAAATTTAACGAGCGTGATAGTGGACTCGTTTTTGATGGTATTGAGACCGCCATGATTAAAATCAGTTTATTAGGAAATCATAGTGGTCGAGGCTCCTTTAAACTTCCGAAAAATTTAAGAAATAAAGCAGCAGTCATTTCTGTAGATTGCGAATCGCAATGTTTTAAGTATGCCGTCCTCTCCATTCTCCACTATAATGATGTGCAGAATAGTCGATACCGCAAGAGTAAGTATCAACAGTGGGAGAATGAATTAAACTTCGATGACTGTAATAGTGACGATATGAAAATTAAAGATATAGAAAAATTTGAAAAATTGAACAACATCAAAATAGTTCTCCATGTTTGGGAAAAGGGATTGAAGGGTGTGCGCTACAACTCGCGTTCGAGTTGTTATGAACGTACAGTAAACCTGTTATTAGTAAAACAGGATGATAGTGAGGAATGGCACTACTGCGGTATTCCCAAAATCTCTCGCTTATACCACCACTTAGAAAACTCTAGTAGAGAGTTATATTACTGCGACAGATGTATTCGCCACTTTAGGAGGAAAACTAAATTTGAAACTCATTACGAATGGTGTAAGCGAGGTAAACTGCAAATGGAGCGCATGCCGAAAGATAAGGAGTTTTCATATAGAGAGAATGGTGATGAACTAAGTCCTCTTCGTGTCATCTATGCTGACATCGAATGTTATATCGATGATAACATCCATCGACCAGCAGCCATTTCCTGCTATGAAGTATGGCATGATCACTTTAGGAGTAGGCAAAATAAAATGCGCGTCTGGCAAGGTGAGGATTGTATTTACCAATTCCTACAATTCCTCGAACAGGCTGTAAAATTTCAACAAAAACATGATGGTGAACTCTATCGCAGATCATTGCATATGACAGCAGATGATCAAGCAAAATTTGATAGTTGCAACATTTGCCCCAAATGTAGGAAAACATTTGACGATGATAAGATTAAGAAAGTGCGCGACCATGATCACATCAATGGTAAATTTAGAAACGCACTCTGTTCAAAATGCAATTTTTCACTTAGGATGAAACGGCGTACATTACCCGTCATTTTCCATAATTTCAAGGGCTACGACAGCCATATGATAATAAAAGGAGGTTTAGGTCAAATGAAAGAGTGGAAGCTTGATGTAATAGCGCAAACGAGAGAGAAGTTTATGGCCATGACAGCAAAAGTGCCTGTCGATAAAACTAAAGAAAATAAGACGGTCTATTTTGATATAAAATTTTTAGATTCCTACCAATTTATGACTGCATCACTGGCCTCTCTCGTGCAAAATCTAAAGTCTCTTCCACTAACACAAAATCTTAAGAAACAATACCCAAATCTAACCGATGAAGTCATCACACGGAAAGGAGTCTTTCCATATGCATATTTTGATGCGATTAGTAAACTCGGCGAGACTTCTCTTCCACCCATAGATAAATTTAAAAATGATTTGACCGGCGCAGAATGTAAGACCGAAGATTATGATCATGCACAAGATGCATGGATAAAATTTGACTGCCATACATTTGGTGAATTTGCCTACCTTAAGTTAGATGTATTTTTGCTGGCTGATGTATTTCAGGAGTTTCGACGAGTGGCATTAGAAGAAGATAAGTTAGATCCCGTCCACTTTGTCAGTCTGCCAGCCATGTCATTTAAGTCTGCTTTTAAAATGACTGGTGAGACCATTCATCTCTTACAAGATCCAGAGATGTATAATTTATTTGAGCGAGGAATTCGCGGTGGTCTCACATTTGTAAATAAACATAGGTTAAAATCTGAAACAGTAGGCAATGACCAGACTCATCTGAAGTATTATGACCAAAATAATTTGTATGGTAGTTCATTATCCAAACCGCTACCTCACTCTGAGTTTAGCTGGTTAGATGATAGTGATATTCAACATTTCTCCAACCCTTCTAACATACTAGCAATTCCAGATGAAGGTGATTGGGGATATTATTTTGAGATAGATCTAATCTATCCAAATAATATTAAACATAAAACCGTAGATTTTCCACTCGCACCCGAATCAGGTGAAGTGAGTAAAGATATGTTTTCCGACTTTATGAAACAATTTCATAAAGATTTAGAATCATGTGGACAACCCGACTATAAGCCTTGTCGCAAACTTTTACTCACCCAGTATGATAAAGAAAACTATCTAGTCCACTTTAGCATCTTAAAATTTTATTTAGAAATGGGTATGATTTTAAAAAGAGTTCACCGCATTATTAAATTTAGACAGAAAGCCTTCCTCAAGCCATATATTGATAGCAACAGCCAGAAACGTGCACTAGCCCAAAATAACTTTGAAAAAGATTTTTATAAATATAAGAACAACAGTCTATTTGGTAAGACGATGGAGGATGTTAGAAAGCGCGTAAACTACAAACTAGTTAATGATGATCAAAAGTATCACAAATTGACCTCATCACCTCTATTCATCGATAGAGACATTATCGATGAGGACCTTATAGGTGTTAAAATGATAAAATCTGAAGTTGAGTTGTGCAAACCCATCTATATTGGTCAAGCTGTACTAGATTATTCTAAGCTTGAAATGTACCAACTCTTTTATAAAATACTAAAACCATGTCCTCTCGTAAAAGAGGTTCGTTTGTTGGGTGGTGATACAGATAGTTTCTTCTTAGGTATTACCACTCAAAAAGATTTAAATTTCAATGAAGTAGGAAAATCTTTAGAAAGATATTTTGATACATCAAATTATCCTGCTGATCATCCACTCTACTCCATCAAAAATAAGGCAAAACTTGGCTGCTTTAAGGATGAGACAGCAGGGAAGGAAATAGATGAAATGATTCTCCTCCGTCCAAAAATGTATTCTATGAAATTAAAGGATAGTGATGATTGCATTAAGCGCGCTAAAGGCATATCAAAATCCATTGTGCAAAATATGAAACATAAGAATTTCAGGAAAGCCTATAGAAATAAAAATATAACGTTTGTCAATATGACAATCTTAAAATCTAAGTCGCATGAGATCAAAACTCATACTTTTAGGAAACGGGCGCTTTCAGCATGGGAGGATAAGAGGTGCTGGTTAGAACACAACATATCTCTTCCACATGGACATCCTGACACAAACATACCACCACCCAAAAGAATTAAACTCACACTACCACATTCAGGAGACGTCTTAGCATAATCATCCTCAACTTAGTATTTTGATGTTGATTTCTGTAGATAAACATTGTTGTTTTATGTATCGCATGAGATTGTTTTTTCCTTGTGAATATGTGTCCACATCTGTACATTCCCCATGTGATGACTTTTCCACTGAAAGACATTTTTCCTATCCCTGTATATTTCCACCCTTCACGAAGTAAAAAGACTTTTTGTATATAACAATGTTTATTGAAGTGCGCTCATGTATATATTTTCAGTGGATGTTGTATAAAGTCTATTGCTTCACATTCATGTACATATTTCAATAAACATATCACAATGACTTCACTTTGTTTTCCGAAACACTAACGTTATGAGGGATTTAGTATCTTTCACATGGATGCACTCTTGTAAACCATTGGTAATTTTGATAGCAATAGAGGGTATAGTTTGTTTGACGACGGGATGATAGAAAATAGATTCAAACATCTTCTCGACTATTCCATATGAAGCGTCTTTATCATGAATGAAATCAAGTAAAATGTATTCTTTTTTCTCACCAACAGAAATAGGTAGAATCAAATCACTTTGAATGTAAAGGTGCTGTTCATGTTTATCAAGTGTCATTGGTGTTTCTATACCAATCGTATGCGCAGCAGCAAACACTGTTTGTAGCATTGAAAAACCAAAGAGTTTTTTCAAATTTTTACTCAATTGACATTGAATGTCATCACCCAGTTTCAGAACAACGCGTTGATTTTCAATTGAAAACGAAATGTGGTGTGTCTTTACATCATATTTACTTTTCATCACATGCTTCAACTTCTGTTGTATATAAGGATTTACTACATGAATGAAGCTTTCAACTGTATGATATAGACGCGGCATTATATTGATAGCAACTTTAGATTCTTCATAAGACTGGTAAATTTTCTTGATGCGATCGCCATAGATGTCCACCCACCATTCATCATTAACTGAATCAGCTTTAGTGTGATGTTCATGAGAAGCATACACCACACCGCTTCCAATAATAGGTGTATAATGTCTTACAAAATGACGCAAGGTTGGAGAGAAATAAACTGTAAGTTTGTCATTATATTTCTGAATAACCAACTTATTTTTGTCCGCCATAATTTTTTCTCCATACTTCTTACCCACAGTCTCATTCCATCGTTTTACTAACTCAATAAGTGATAAAGGTTGAACACCACGCTTTTTCAAAATGATGCGTTCTTCGCATTCTACAACATCTTCATCAAATATTTTAAATCTATAATGAAATTTGTTGATTCGATTTGAATAAACTTTTCTAACATTTGCAGTAGCAATTGACGTTAGATGTAGTCCATGGCCAAAACCAAGATGCGGATAGAATTCACTATCCAACCTCAGCGTAAGACCTTTAGTAAAAGAATGAAAGCGGAGGAACTGTCTCCCACTCCAATGATAGATAGTAAACTCATAAGCTTTCTGATTTTTATTCTTCATGATGGAAGTATTACCACTGTTGAATGCCTTAATAATTTTCTCATTCCCAAATGGCTCATAAGAATCTGATTTTATCTGAATCCATTCATAGTTCCATTTTCCATCTGATGTTAAATTGTATGGGAACTGGAATGCATTATTCATCGTTATTCCATCATGGGTGCGAGGAGTCAATATCATTTCTTCCAAATCATTCACATTCTGAATATTGCTATCATAGCAAATACTAGAAACGCCAACCTCCCATTCACCTTCTAAATGCAGTGGCCGATTTAATTCTACTCGATAGTCTGATGGTTTATTTTTGGGAAATTTATTCATAGAAGCATTACTGGGCAAGTAGATTAGAAACGAGTCCTTATTTTCACTTTCCATATTATTCACATTGGAAAAATATAATAGGATACTTTTGCATTAACTCTTCATTCGGAAATGGAGTGTAATACTTGTCACAGCATCTTTATGAAAAGGAATCAACGCACCAGCATCATCATAAATGGCAATATCAATTTGTGGGATGTAGTTTGATTTCAGCTTTGTATAATGCACTTTCTTGAAAGTATGCTCAGATAAAATACTGCAGCTTTTTGGCTGGTATGGTATCATTGCTAGCAATGGAGCTTCAACATCTCCCACACGTACATCTTCACCAATATTGGAATATATCTGAAAATAGTTAATACGACGCGATAGCGACATGTCTGCGCTAGCTTTGGTTACAGTACCACTTTTAAAGATATTTTGATCAAAACCCAAAATGTCCATTAGAGTTTTATCCATAATTAGTTCAATACCTTTTCCATTTATAGTGAGAGACAAAGTACCTTCTTTTTCAGAAAATGAAATATGTTGCTCATTAATCACTTCATTTAAATAATCTACAACCAATTTAACCGAAGTAATAATGCGAGGCATCAACACTCTTGTTTCATGTAAGAAACCACCAAAAGGCTCTACACACTTTCTGTATAAAGATACGGCCCATTCTGTATCAAATTGATTTGGCCTTTCACATGGTAAATGTTGCATATCAGATTTTCCATGAACAGCTGCAGAACGATGTCGTAAGAACTGATGAAAATCTTTTGAACAAACTAATACTAGATCATCATCATTTAATTTGCTTATTGCAATATGATTAGATGATTTGATATAAGTCAATGTTGCCACTTGTTTACCATCAACTCGAAGGAGATAATTAAATTTCTTCAATAATGTTTCAGGAGTCATGTTTGTCTTTCTTGGCTTAATCACAATCTTCTTCACCAACGTCTTCTCATTTCTTGGAATAAGATCTACATAATAAGCTTCCTCTCGATATATTAACTGTTTATGACCACTTATGTGGTAATTAACGTTAAAATTATCATAGCTTGTTAAGGCGCTAGCGAGGTAGCCTAAATCATTTCTTAAACTTGGACTTAAACCAACAATCCAATCTTTCTCAACTACATGATGTACATAATTATAATCATCATTGTGCGGAGTAAATTGGACAATATGTTTACACGCTTTATTCAAGAAATCATATATAAACTTTTTACATGATAAGAGATCTTTCTTTGACCACTGTGGAATGTATACTCGGCACCCCTTTTCACATTGGTAAGCAGCTGTACGCCTCATATTAATAGTCATCACCTCATGATCAAAAGTATAGACACAGTTGCTATAAACAAGTTGAGTGACACCCACTTCCCAATTTCCATTTAGCTGTTGTACATGATCAATGGGAGTAGAAAAGAGTGCAGCTCGATTGCTAGTAAATCTCTTTGTAGCCGCATTGCTAAGCAAAATATGATAAAACGACATTTTTATATTGCTAATCTGCAACTTTGCATAACATCATGAAGACTTGGATTTTGGACTCTCTACAATATATCAGAGTTGATCGTGATGGAAACGTACATTTCAAAAATTCTCATGGTCATACATCAAGAGGAATTACATTAACATGGCGACAATTTGTCAACCTCAATGATATCATGAGGGATTTGGAATATTTTGAAACATTAAGATTCATCTCCTTGGGTGATCAAGTTTGGCTTCAACATTACAGAAATGAAATTCAAATCTACCATTCTCATTCCGCAAACTGTTTCTCATTTCGCAAATACAATTGGGAGAAGTATAGAAGATATATACATCGCTCCATCATGACATTTATTCGTCGTGAGTTCATCGCCCTACTATGCAAATCTTAATCAGACATGACTACCACACATCATGAGTTGGAAATTAGATTCCCTACAACGTATTGAAACGGATCATGATCGAAACGTCTATTTCAAAGATTCAACTGGAAATGTGAGAAGAGAGTTTGCTTTATCTTATCGTCATTTTCAATCTCTACATCATATCATGAAGGACTTGAAATACTTCTATATGAAGACATTCACGTATTGGAAATCGCATCTGGCTGCGCGTCAACAATCGGCGAATTCAACTCTATCATTCCCAACTTCATACTAACTTCACAATTCATCAAGGTAGTTGGGAAAAGTATAAAAGGAAGGTACATCGCTCAATTTACTCATTCTTTCATCATGAAGCGCCATCGCTACACCATCGTCAACATTCTCCGTCGCTTCAGACTCTACACCAAAATCGATCTCACAACATTACACCAACAGCTTCCAAACAGCAAGTATTACCCGGGCCGTCCTCAAATGTTAGTGGTGAAGATGAACAATTCACGAAATCTTCAACTCTTCCCAAATGGGACTGTACAGATTCTCGGCGCCCTTTCTCATTCATCGGTGCAGTCAATGCGCTTAGAGCTACAAAGACTACTACGTCGGATATGGAAGAGGGAGAGGTGTGTGATGTCGAATCTGACTGTGGACAATATGGTGATCTCTACTCAATTGAGTGACAGTCTATCATTTTTGAAGATTCGTACCAGCAGTTACAGTTTGTGTTATGAACCCGAACTTTTTCCTGCAGCTCTCATTAGTTGTTGGTTACCTGTGCATGTGGCAATCTTTCATAATAGTAAAGTGATCATTACTGGACTAAAATCTCATGTACAAGCAAATATGATCCTAGACTATCTCATTGAGTATGTACGTACCCAGCGGATTGTAAAATAAAAAACAATTTTTCCAACATGATGTTTTTATTTCAAATCATGATAGAACTTACAAATCATTTTTTCATTAGAGGATGGATTACATGAAAAGTTTTGAATAATAGATGCAAATCGAGATACATGTAAACGTTTTAAGATGAAGTACAGTACAAAAGCACCACACGTTGATGAAAGTGGATGTTGTAGTATGCGTTCATTTCGCTGATATTGACGCGTATGTTTTCTCAACCACTGCTGTGTTGGTATATTTGGAGGTTGAGCAAGAGAGTCAAATAGTTCACCACGTCGGTCTTCTCCAATAAAGATCGCTTTCCAATGCTCACCGCCTAAATTCTGAGAATGAGTGTTTAGCACAATAAAGATGGGATAGTGATTTACTGCAGGTGGTAAGGTATCGAGTGAATAGACATTATCGAAAGCTTTCAACGTCGCTTCGTCTGCATTACGCTGCACTTTAGTCTTAATATCGTCAGCAGTCAACCAACTCATTAACGATTATACTGAAGAATCACGTCACGATACTTTGTAATTTCAATATTTGAATCGAAGACTGCATAAATTAATACATTGATCGTCTCAGGTAGTGTTCTTTTGAACGTCAAATCCAAACGAATATTATGAGGCACGTTCGCTTGACGATAGGGTGCACTAATATCGCTGTCAGCAGTCAAATCAAATGCATAAATAGTATATCCACTCTTAAACTCTTTCATAGTCAGTCCGTTGGTGTCATCCGTATTGTAAAAGCCAAAAACATCCATAAAATCAACATAACTGCGCATAAATTGATCCGAAGCAAAATCTGGTTTGTAGGGTGGACCAGGATGACTCACACCATTTACACGTAAAGCAATTTCACTTAACTGATTGTGTTTAAAATTGAAAGGATTCTTCTTTATATTACCATTAAATGCATCATTTTCAACCATTGCCACCATGAGGAGCTTCGGTGCTTCCGATGGAAAGAGGCCATCTTTCATGAAACTCTTTTGATCTTTCGGAATTGTAAAGGTGAGAAGCTTTGTATGCTGAATGGGGTAAATGGCATTTTGGCGGTTAAGGCCTTCAGCATGCCCTCTAATGACACTTGGATTCGGTACTACTCGACGAATGTAAAGTGCAATATCTTCCACATGAATTCTAAAATTGTCAACTTTAGCAAATGCATTCAGCGCAAATTCAGGCTTATTCAATGTCAGCTTGAGTCGCATGCTGGTATTACACAGTAAAAACTTTGACTGTCTAAAGAAGTCTAAATTCAGCGGACCATATAGCTGACATACTCTACTATCTTTAATCATAGCAGATCGCTTTACAAAGCCACTGTTTGTTTCAACATCAAATTTTCCTGCTTCATCTCTGTACCATCCCATGGCTTCCATATGACTTTTTTGTGCTGCTGGATGAAACTGTGATACATGATTGAAATATGATTTATAGGGATAATCGCTTTGACCACCTTCCACTTGCTGCTCTCCAATCGTTAGAGAAACATCACGAAGTAATGTAGTCAATGGTAAATTGTTCAGTCCAACTTTATGTGCATCGTCAATAGCAGTTCCATCTGCTTGCTGAATTCTAAACCTCAAATCAAGCATCGCATAACTCAAATCCATGTAGTCATCACTACCACCAGGAATAACAAATTCAATGGGGCCAGCATTCTCAGCTGTTCGAGGATGATAATCTACAATACTTGAACTAAGAATATCTGTCTGTATGGCTTGTTGATCGAACAAACAAAAACCGGAAGTTTTACACTCCATGATTAGAAGTTATAGCAGCGTCGTCGTTTAGCGCCTGATGAATGATTAGAGCCTCTGCGACGTTTGCGTGAATGCCTTTTGACTGAAGATCGCACCTTACCAGCTCCGCGATGTTTCCTCCTTCCTTTATTCATTCGTTTAGGTGATTTCTTTCCTTGAGTAACACCAGCAATGGTCTGCTTCAATGTTTTTAAACCGCGTTCCTTCCCACGATTCAACAAACTACTCTTAAAACTTCTACCTCTGGAAAGATCACTAGCAACATCACCAGCAAAGCCAACGGCATTACTTAAAACATTTCGTTTTAAAGATCTACCGACATTGGATATGAGAGGTGCTACAACAGATTTCAGTGCACCAAGTATGCTACCTCCACGTTGGCGGCGAGCACCGATGTAAATTTGTCCTCCGCCACTTACATAGGAGGGTCGTGAATAAAATGAGGCAGTTGGATTCATAGCTCAAACCCTAAACATTGTTAGTTACAACTTTGCATGAATCACTGTCGATCACTTAGATGAAAGATGTCGGCACGACGCATCCAAGAGTTCATACTTGAAGGATAACCAGTCCATTTAACAAGACACCATTCTTCACCTTGCCGTTTTTTACATCGAATGATTTTCTCTACCAAATATGTTTCACTTTCAGTGACTACCTCAATCTCATCGCGGTAAAAGCTACCCTCAATTTCTTCATTATCGTAATCTTTCAACTTGTAGGTGGTCGGAGAGTCTTTTTGATTAATCCTTGATACTGTAAATACCTCCTCTGTCCAATTCGGAAGGTACCCTTTAGCAAAAACACTTTTCACTTTTGAGATACGAACTTTATCGCCAATTTTCACATCACTTTTCACATGAGTGCGTTTACGTTGGAATGATTCGCGCACTTTATCTACATTGTCAGCATTTACATCTACTGGTCTGAGTCCAATAGAACGATGGATAGAGTGATTGTAGGCATGGAGTGTATCTTGTAGAACCTTTGTCCAATTTTGTGTCAAGTTGGCAGTAAAATGTCGCCACAAGCGATTTTTTAATGTGCGATTAAAACGTTCAACGAGTGCAGCTTTATAAGCGCTCTTTACACTAAACAACTCAATGTCATGCCTCTCAAATAATCTTGTCACATGCTGATTTTCAAACTCTTTTCCTTGATCACTCTGAATTCTTTTTGGAATGCGACCTTCTCGAAAAATTGTTTGGAATGCTTTTGCTACTCCTTTCCCTTCTTTAGTTTTTAAAGGTTGAGCCCACGCATAACGCGAGAAAATATCAATGACGGTTAAAATAAAATTATTGCCCGAGTTATGTTTTGAAATGGAGGCAACATCGCACAAATCTGCTTGCCACTGTTCATCGATGTCATGAACAATATAATGGCGGGTGCGGTACTTCTTTTTCGCTTGTTTGTGGAGTGTATAGGTAGCCTGACCCTTTAACCATCGTTTCACTTGTGATTGTGGAAGACCACTCGCTTTTGATAATTTCTTGATAGATGCAAATCCTGCCGGATGTTTTACATCATAATAGATTGACTTCAAACGTTCAGTCGATGACGGCTGACTCTTTTTCCTCCTTCTCATCTTTTTGTTTTCTTGCCTTTCTACATTTACAACAACTGCAGCATTTAGCTTTAGCGGTTTTGCGATCGTGTTCACATTGCTTAGGGGTTTCATTATGAGAGCTGGCGCAGCAAGTGCAAGTGACAACGACATTCACCTCTGGCGGCTCATTACATGGCAAGCAACACATCTGCTTCATATTAATAGTCTGAGAACATGTATTTCCTAGGAGGAGCTGTTTTACGTTTTCCTTTTACCAGTTTTAGTGGCGATGTAGATCTACGTCGAGTTCTTCCTCTTGTTTGCTTAGTGAGTGTGGGAGGGGATGTAGCAGGTGACGTCTTAAACCAATTTGTTGGCATTTTCATCGCCTGAAGCATTGGAGTAGTAGCCACTGTTGAATCAAGTTCTTTCAATGTCTCATTATTTAAAGCAAATTTTGGCACATTATGCTTTTTCAATAGTTTAAGAAAGTATGACCAACCAGGTGGAACATAGCCCTGACGGCGCTTTCTACGTGTCGCATACTGAATCAAGTCTTCATAACGTGAAGCATCAATCACTTTATTTTGATCTGTAATGATTTCTCCTCTATCATTTACATTGAGATGGGGTTCAATACTGTTGAAAAGAGATATGGCATGTGCGCGAGATGCTAAAGGTGTAGCAGTCGATACAGAGTCACGCATCTTATTCTTCAAGTTTTTCAATTGCTCAACAGTTTCCGATTGTAATAATACAGCACGATGTGGATCTTTGATGTGAACATTTTGCTGATAATCTATTTCTTTCCTATACATTTGATTTGCAAGAGGTTGCTTTACTTGCTGCATGGCAGTCAATTGTACATATTCATCCTGAGGAATAACAATCATGCGAGAATAAGAACTCATAGTTTGTAGATAATCATGGGAGTTTTCAAAATATCACTTCGAAATCTAAATTCTTCCGGACACTCTTGCGTAAAGTCAATGAATAAGTAACCGTATGGTTTTTCAGTAGCTGCTTGAAAAATTTCAATTAAGGCTTTTGATCCTCTGGGTGCAACTTGTCGCGCTAAAATTTCAAATTGACTTTTATCTCGCGGATTCTTGAAAATAGCATAATAGTGTGTATTCAGGTTTCGTGTACGAGCTTCTTTTCCATCAGGAAACAAATTTTGTGTAATATAGATGATAAAACACCTTTTATGGTGTGCTGCGCGAGTGAACATATCTGTAACATCTTTTGAATTCTTACTTTCTTTTAATAAATCATCCAATACAACAACATCATTAGACTGAAGTTTATCCACTGGAATAATTCCTTCATGTCGAATAAAGTTGCGACTTTGCAATTCCTGAAACAGCGACGGTTGATAAATACCATAACACCAAATCACTCGATTGATAGGTTCCTTAAACAACTCCCTTCTTTTATCCAATAAATTCAGCGTGAAAACAGTTTTACCTGCATGAGATGGACCTGATACAGTCAGAACTTTATCACATTGAAGTTTGAAATCCATTTTATTACTTTGAGACTCAACATTTGCATAATTAACGCTTAGAGCCAAAGATATTTCCCAATAGGTTGCCCACGGCAGGAGCTATCATTGGAAGTATTGCTGAAAGGAAACCGCCCTTTTGTGTTAGAGTTTTCCTCTTTCTTTGAAGGGCGACTTTAGGATTGGAGATGAAACGCAATTTCGTAGCATGTCGCTTAAGTAACTTTCGTTGTTTTGGCGCTAATTTCTTCGTCCTCAACTTCCTCACATGAGAAATAATTTCACAAATGAATTTATCGTTAGCATGTCGTATAGCATTGTATCGCTGATTTGCTTTCATTCGTCGGAGAGCTTGAATGGCTGAAGAAAACTTTTGACTTTTACGTTTCGTCATTTTACGTTTCGCCATTTTCCGTGTTAGTCTTTGCTAAAACCTATCTTTACCACATTTGCATAGGTACTAACTATTGCGACATAAGTGACACTCGAAATGAGCAATGTCACAGTGGTTACATTGGCAAAGTTGAATGCAATTACGTATGAAACAGCGTTGACAAAAAGCATGCTTACATCTCTTGAAGATGCGCTTTTCATTTCCATCCTTTCGCTTACATACATCGCAACACATAGTTTCACCGTTACTGATGTCTATAGCAAGTCTTTTTGAAGATATGAATTTGCTAGCCTTTTCTAAATAATAGACGCATGTACAGAAGGAATATACTTCGAGAGTGAGCAGACATAGCTCGAAAACCAGTTGTGCTACAATCAAGTACCACTGCATTTTCAATTTTTCTTTATGGAAAGTTGAATGTGAATATCTGAAATCGCTTCAATCACTAGACTGCTACATGATGGTTAAATGCGTTAAGACGTTCAGCAATTTTTTTATCATATGTCTTTTAAAAAATTCTTCGGGGTGATCTACCACTTCCATTGAATAAGAAGCAAAATGGAAAGAGCGACTTTCCACCTCTTCCTTTCCAAAATGACTAAACTTAATTTTCGCAACTAATCGCGCCATGACAATGCTATCAGAGAATGTATTCATTAACTCTAGAAATAGAGTGCTAGCATCATCGACCACTGCTTCGATGTCGGTCTCATCTTTATGAAAATTTATCACATAATCTTGAACAGCTCCTTTTAAACTTTGCCTATGAAAACGTAATGTTCCGCAGTCGTTTGAGAAAGACATGATCGCCCTTTAACTAACCCATCCATTGCATGAAAACAACAACTCTTCTCATAGTAACATTTATTGAATAACGGTAACAAGCATGCATTATAAATCAATGGTTTGAAAGAGATAAAATAGATACAGCTGATAACTATCATACAGCGAGCAATGATAACCATACAGGACTTTGGCAGTGTTGAGGTAAGGAGGAAAGAAGCATTGGTTATGAACGTAGCTACTACAACGAACAGACAAAATAGGAACACACAAATCCTTAAAACGTTTCGTGACTTCATGATAATGTTGATTCACTCTACTATCCCAAGGCGGGAGCAAAATATCATCAATGATTAGATTGGGAAATACTTTCCTCTCCTTACCAGGATTATTACAAAAGATGCGTATAACATTGAAAGCAGCTAACCATCGTTTAAAGTCAATAAGAAGAGCACTTTCACAAGAAAAGCCATAGTCTTGCAAATATTTCAGATTAAGTCCATGAATGTGTTTTCTCGCCCATTGATCAACATTGGGATCGCAGTTGGCATGTTGATGATAGACACTAACAATCTGATATGTCCAATTGTTCATAGCAATAGCACTGAGCTCCTGTACAGGTTCACCCTCACAATCCATAAAAATGATGATAGAAGCCTAAAACGGAAATTTACACATCTAAGGAAACGTTCTATAACTTATTACAAAATGAATAATTACATAGATTCTTTTCACGACAAAATACACAAATGATATGATGGCAACGAAGAAGTAAAATGTATCTAATAAGACCACGTCTACGACACTCAAAGCACATAAGCGAATTGTCATAGGGTAGAGTTAGGAAAGGGACTAGTAATTCTCCCTTCTTTGATTTGCGTTTTGATGTAGCATTCTTCTCCGACTTGCGCTTCGTACCACTGCTGTTAAGGATTTGGAATTCAATTATGTCGTCCACGTTTTGGGTGGTTTCGGAAATATATAGGATCGGGATTCCATATGCAATGGAGAGAGAGAGGCTATTTTATTATCCTTGTTGTCTCGACCAATTAATATTAGCCCATTCACATTTGAAAAAAGGATATCCCAAGTACCTTCTCCGAGCTCATCACATCTGATGGGTATTGGAATGATCTCCATCCTTCTTATAGGTAAGTACAACCCAATGTGGATTAACCGGGTAGGCAAAGTGTGATTTACCATAACATAAGGAACAACACACAAGATGCGGGACCAAACCCACTCTTTTCTATAGGGGAGCTATCCTTGTTCATCTCTCGCCTTCCACTCTTGAGCGAAGGAGGAGTAGGAATGTCCATATTTTAATGTCCACGTACTCCTCATAATATCAAGTTGGTGGCGAATGTACGGACTCAATCAGGGGGATCAGTATGTAGTTCCCCATTACTGATTGTGCATTATCTTGACATCCGTGGAAAGGGAGCATTCCCGTTTGGAGAGTACTACGCTAATTGATCTTTCTTAACGCAAAGGCTTGTTTAAATTTACGCTTGTAGCGGGTTTTTGTAGGGATTATGTACCTTGGATGTTTCTTCCACTGGCCTCAGTTGTAGATGATTATGACCGTAGCGAACCTTGTAACGTTTGACCGCCATTTTGTCCTACTAGTGCAGCAGATGGAGTAGATGCCTGAAAATGAAAAAAGATTGTATTAACGTTTACGTTCAAGGGAGGAGAGGGAGGGAAGTAGTCGAAACTTACCATTTTTAGTTGGATAATAGAACAGGGAACTAGAGAGAGAGAGAAAATGTGCGGTCCGTCACTCGTGTGGATTCAACGATGGAATGATTCTCACTGTGGGTAGGCTCGCTATTTATAAAAGAAATGCTTGATTCTCATTGGATGATGATCCTCAATTGGACAATAACATCA